>JAVJIF010024073.1:0-18464 GCA_038442645.1 Agave tequilana | reverse complement strand
CCCCCCCCCCCCACTACAACGGTGATTTAAAACTGTCGTTAAAAAGCAATGATGGTGGCTCAAAAACTGTTGTTTATCCGGGCAACGTGAAAATTTCACGGCGGTTTTTACAGCGTCAAATCGAACATGTCATGGTAGTTCAGGGATTACCGCCGCGAAAACACGGATTATTCACGATGGTTGTATATATGACTGCCATGAAAGATCTGTGAAAAATAAAAATTTAACCTTTTCACGATTGTTCTTTAAATAATCGCCATAAAAGGTAGTATTTTACATCGGTTATTGTTAGAACCGTCATAAAAAGTCTTTCTTTTTTTAAATTTAAAATAAAAAAATTACAAGTTTACAAAACATTCATACAACAATAAATACAAAATTACAGACATAATAGATTCCCCTGTAACAAATTAACATGTTTGTAAACATTGATTACAGAAACAAAACATATAAACAAAAATTGGATTACAGAAATGAAACATGCTTGATTTCCCTGTAACAAAACACGTAAATAAATATTGAATAACAAAAATAATTTACAGATACAAAAATCAAGAACTCTTTAATTCTTGAATTATAGAAACAAATTATAGATACAAAATTAAGAATTCTTACTATCTCTATACTCAATCTTTTAACAATCCTCAGTGAGAGCTCTTGAATTCATGACCATTGGAGGGTTAGTGATGTTTGAAGACTTTTTCTCTGCATCAAGTAGATATAATTGTTGGAACATCATTAAAGCTAAACTATTGTTGTAGTAGTGAAGGTGTGTTCATGTATGTGTGTGTGTGTACATGTGTGTGTATATGTATGTGTGTGTGTGTTGTGTGTACATGTACATGTATATTTATATATGTGTACATGTATAAAGTGTGTGTACATACATGCACATGTGTGTGTATATGTGTGTGTGTGCGCACGCGCGTGTCCATGCACCAAATAGAAAACATGCACCCTCACTACAATCAACTTCTTCTCTTTCATTATATCTTCTATATTTTGAAATAATTAGTCATCTCCTCTTGCACTCTCACTATGCCATATCCATCTTGTATAACTTTGAGCAATCATATTAATGATTACATCTATTTCTGATCCATATTTACTTAGTTAGACATTATATACAAAATATTGAATTAACAACAACATATATAACATATAGATAGTTCAAATTAATAGTCAAATTATAGTTATTCTTCTTGATTTTCATTTTTCTTTTTGTTCAAATTTTTTGTGAGCTCAGTTATTATGATTACAATATTTTGTTTCTACATATATACATTAATTTTTATATACACACCACATGCACGTGCGCGCGCCACACACCCCACCACCTACACCTCACACGCACCCCCCCCCCCCCCCCCCCCCAAACCACAAACACACACACAACCCACATGCATACACAAGCACCAACACACCACCATACACACCGCCACCACCACCAGCACACCCCCTACACATGTCAGGGTAAAAAATGAGCTTTTCCACTAACTTTCAGGGCAAACAAACAGCCCCTACACAATCAAACAGCCCCCAAAAATGAGTTTTTCACAAACTTTCAGGGCAAAAAACTGAGGAAGAAGGGAACCTTTTGTTTTAGTAATTTTAAGTTTTCTACCTTACTTTTCAGTAGATCATCAAAAAATGAAAAAAAAAAAAAGAGTAAAATAGACAAAAAAATGTTATTATTTTAAACACTAAAGGATACTTTTATTGAATGTATACATGAACAAGTTAGGTGACCAGCATATATAATCTGACATATTTATAGCCTTTTTCCCACTCTTCTTCTTTTAATTAAACTATTCCAAATACAGGGGGCCGTTTGTTTCGTGTAAAACTCCGTAATTCGTAAATGACTTACTACCCAGTTACAACTACGGCGTTTGTTTGGACCGTAATTCGTAAAAGACTTACGTAACTCAACTAACACTCACTTGCAACTCAGTTACCACTCACTTACAGCCCAGTTACAGTTAATTTTGTGATCATACAAATTTGTAATATTTTTTATATTAATATTAAAAAATTTAATATTTAACTTTTTTAATATTTATTTGCAGTATTAAAACTTTTAAAATCACCAAATAGTTAATTTTGTGATCAACTTTTTCACTTACGACTTATACATTACGACAACCAAACACCGTAAAGTACAATACACTTTCTCACTTTACAATTTTATATTACCAACCAAACACCGTAAAATTTACATACATGTAACTCATTTACAATTGTAAAAGACTTTACCAATTACAACTACGAATTACGGCCAGTTACGATAACCAAACAGGCCCTAAATTCACTAGACATCCTAATTGGTTGATAACTTGATTCTTCTATTACTTTTGCCATCATTGTACATACCTTCATTTCGGTTAGCTGCCATACTAAGCATGATATTTCTTGTTCCGTTGTTCTCTGTCCCCCATTTTGCTAACTATGAGCGGAAGTTGATGTCCACACGATTTTTTGATATATTTCACCTAAAAGAATCATGGTCATGATTTCTTGCTTGGTGGACTACTTTGAAGCATATCACATGGACATCACAATGTGGCATGTCAAAGAATTGGAGTTTAATAATGTTGGAGGAGAGAGTATAATAGAGGAGTTGATATCATGCCAGGTACTGTCGAAGATTGCCAAGGAGTCTACGACGAAAGGCAAAGAGACAGCGGGCAGGAAATAGCAGCAACAGCAGAAGACAGGCGAGTCGGTCGACCGGCCCGGTCGACCGACGTGCACAGCATGCACAGGAATTGAGCGGTCGACCGGCCGGTCGACCGCAACACTCTGTCTGCAGAAGACAGAGCTCTCGGGTTTTCTGGGTCGACCGGTCGGTCGACCGGAGCGGCTCTGTCTGCAGGAACCCAGCTCTCGGGTTCTCTGGGTCGACCGGCCGGTCGACCGTAAGAGGGGGTCGGTCGACCGTTCGGTCGACCGACAGTCGGGTCTGGGCGGAAAACTGCTGCTCTGCAGATTTGGGTATTTAAGGCTGTTTTAGTTTCTAGGGTTAGAGAGCAATCACAAAGGCTGCGGGAAAAGAAAGGCTGCATCTCTCTTGCATTCAAAGAGGTTGCTAGCAAGTTGTAATCCTCCTTAAAAGTAATAATCTCTCCATTGATTGCCCCGAGGACGTAGGCATTCAGGCCGAACCTCGTTAAATCGTGTGTTTTGTGATTGTGTGTTCTTCTCTTGTGATTTCTGTGATTTGGGTGTTCTTTGTGGTTGAGATCTGTTGGATCCTCTATTGGTTGTTGTCGGTGCGCACAACAAGTGGTATCAGAGCTTCCAGGTTGCACTTGGGATTTCTGAGGATTCGGAGGGCTCGAGATCGGATCCGGTGGAGATCGTGTGTCGATCTCAGATCTGAGGTATTGGGTGTTCGAGGAGATCGTGTGTCGATCTCAGAAGGACTCAAGGAGGGCTCGTTGAATCCGTGGTGGAGTAGATCTGGTGAGAAACTCGATCTAGGGTTTCGTGGGACAGGTAAAAAATCATATTTTTATCTGTGTATAGATCTATTTCAAGGTAGTTGATCTTCCGCGTAGATAGAGGATCAGGGAAATCTCAATGGCAGAAGTAACTGCATCTGTTAAGGCAATGAACAATCACCCAAGGATTGAAGTTGTTAAGTTTAATGGGACTAACAATTTCGGCATGTGGAGATGTGAGGTTATGGATGCGCTGAATGCATCAAATCTCGAAGACACTCTCCTATTGGAGAGGAAGAAGAACACCACCACTGATGAAGAGTGGGCGAAGATGAACAGATCGGCATGTGGCTTGATACGTTCATGCTTGTCACAAGACATAAAATACCTTGTGCAACATGAGACGTCAGCAAAGAAACTATGGGAAACCCTTGAAAAGAAGTACCTGAAGAAGAGTGTAGAGTCCAGGTTGCAGCTTAAGAGTAAGCTGTATCAGTTCAGGATGAAGAAGGGGAGCACAGTAAATGAGCACATCAACCGATTCACAAAGCTTCTTACAGATTTGATAAACGTGGATGTCGTGGTAGGAGAGGAAGACAAGGCAGTCATTCTTCTGAACTCACTCCCACCGGAGGAGTATGAGACATTCACTATGACGTTTATCAATGGAAGGCAGACCTTGGTGTATGATGAAGTGTCATCTGCACTGATGAGTTATGAGACAAGAAAGAAGGAGATGCATCCTTCTCAGTCGAGCTCAGTGGCGGAGGCTTTGGAAGTAAGAAGCAGAGGTTCATCGCGGAAGGGCAAGGAGGTGAGAGGAAGATCAAAGTCCAGGTCGGGGTATAGGGATCTGAGGAAGGATCAGTGCATTTTCTGCCGAGAGATAGGGCACTGGAAAGTGGACTGTCCAAAGTTCAAGGGGAAGAAGAAGGAGTCGAAGGCTGAAACAAATCTTGCAAAAGTGACGAATACTCAGAGGAGCAGGTCACAGGTGGATGGAGCAGATTCGGACTCGTCAGGTTTCTCGTTTTCAGTCAGTTCTCCCATTATTGGTAACTCATGGAAAGATGAGTGGATTTTGGATACAGGTACAACATACCATGCGTGCCCTAATCGGGGCTGGTTTTCAACTTTGAGCAGCTGGAGGGGTGTTCGGTCGTTATGGGCGACGATTACCCATGTAGCGTGGAGGGTGTAGGTACAATCCGAATCAGGATGTTTGATGAGATAGTAAGGGAGTTGACAGGTGTGAGGTATGTACCTCAGATGAAGAGAAATCTAATCTCCTTGGAAACTTTGGAAGCATCGGGCATGGTGATATCTGTTCGAGATGGCGATCTCAGGATGATCAAGGGCTCGATGGTGGTGATGAAGGGCGTCCGCCGAGGCAATCTCTACTACTTGAAGGGTAGTACGATTACAGATCAGGTGGAGACTTCAAGTTCATCAGATGATGCTGGCCCGGAGGACTTGCAGGGAAAGGTCGGACACGAAGATGGAAGGTCTTTGCAAGCTCCTGCAAAGAAGGAATCCATGGAAGGTGCTGCTACCTGCAATTTGGAAGGTGGACACAGCGTTCTGGACAAGAAGACGGTGAGATTCAGCACCAGTACTCACCACAATGAAGGTCTTCTTGATTGTGTTCACATGAGCGTATGGGGACCTGCTAAGACGGCATCGCTTGGAGGTCACAGGTACTTTGTCTCGTTTATTAATGATTCATCTAGGCAGGTTTGGATATATCCAATGAGATAAAGGGGTGAAGCCCTAGATGTATTGAGGAAGTGGAGAAGAAAAATGGAGAGGCAGATAGGTAGGAAGATAAAGGAGCTCTACATCGGTAATGTTGGACTAGACATTGACCAATTCTTACAGTTTGGCCAGAACACAGGGATTGCTACTCACTTCTCAACAGGTACAGATGGGTTGGCTAAAAAGATAGTCCGTTCCTTGCTGGAGGAGGTTCGGAAGTTATTGTCTAATTCAGGATTGGACAAGTCGCTTTGGACTGAGGCGACTGAGTATGCTAGCCATCTCAGGAACAGATCGACTGCAATAGGAAGTAAAGCTCCATTGGGAACTTGGTCTGAAAAATTTGCTCAAGATCATGGTATGCTGCGGGAATTTGGAAGTCCGGCTTACTTCAGTGCCAAGAGTGGCAAGGTGAATCCGCGGGCAAAGAGGTTTGTCTACTTGGGCGTCAAGGGAAACAGCTACAGGTTGTGGGACCCCGAAGATAAGAAAATCATGATGAGCAGACATGTCATATTTGGAGAGGCTTCAGTAGTGAAGTCCACTGTCTCTCAGCAGGTGGAGAGGACAGAGACCAAGGAAGGATTGCAGCGGGTGGAGGTTGATGCTACTCCATCATCTCCAGTTGGTTCGGCATCAAAGGATACTTCAGCGGAGGTGACACCGGGTGGAGTTCATGATACCAAAGGTGATGCTGAACAGGTTGACGACATTGTTGAGGATGTCGAGTTATTTGCAGCCATTGGAACCAAGGTGAAACCACGCTCGTGGTTAAAGAAGCATGGATCTCAAGCTTGTGATATCGACAAGCTCAAGTTGAAGGCCGTTGCTCTCCATGATGGTCGGGAAGAGGTTCATATGACTCAGTCTGACAGGTTCACTGCTGCAGATACAGGTACCATTATTTGAGCTTGCTGAAGCTCATTTCGGTGAACTACGGACGGCTTGATCCCTTGGGCAAGGGGTACGTAGGCAACCGGGTTGGTGCAGCCGCTATCGAGTCGATGTTCGGCTCAGATTTGGAAATCTTCACCGAGGTGGAGAATTGTTGGAGGAGAGAGTATAATAGAGGAGTTGATATCATGCCAGGTGCTGTCGAAGATTGCCAAGGAGTCTACGACGAAAGGTAAAGAGACAGCGGGCAGGAAATAGCAGCAGCAGCAGAAGACAGGCGAGTCGGTCGACCGGCCCGGTCGACCGACGTGCACAGCATGCATAGGAATTGAGCGGTCGACCGGCTGGTCGACCGCAACACTCTGTCTGCAGAAGACAGAGCTCTCGGGTTTTCTGGGTCGACCGGTCGGTCGACCGGAGCGGCTCTGTCTGCAGGAACCCAGCTCTCGGGTTCTCTGAGTCGACCGGCCGGTCGACCGTAAGAGGGGGTCGGTCGACCGTTCGGTCGACCGACAGTCGGGTCTGGGCGGAAAACTGCTGCTCCGCAGATTTGGGTATTTAAGGCTATTTTGGTTTCTAGGGTTAGAGAGCAATCACAAAGGCTGCGGGAAAAGAAAGGCTGCATCTCTCTTGCATTCAAAGAGGTTGCTAGCAAGTTGTAATCCTCCTTAAAAGTAATAATCTCTCCATTGATTGCCCCGAGGACGTAGGCATTCAGGCCGAACCTCGTTAAATCGTGTGTTTTGTGATTGTGTGTTCTTCTCTTGTGATTTCTGTGATTTGGGTGTTCTTTGTGGTTGAGATCTGTTGGATCCTCTATTGGTTGTTGTCGGTGCGCACAACAAGTAATTCATCACCCCAATTATTATTCTTTTTTTCACTCGAGATAGATGATCAGTATAGGTGGAAATTAGAAAGAAACAAATAAATAACTAATGATTTCGTAATTTGTTTAATCAAAAGTTCACAATTCAAATTTCAGGTCTTTTCCTTCCATAAATGGGCCGGTTTGGATTATAGATTTAATCATAAAAAGTAATCATAATAAATTTTAAGGCATATAATTTAGAGGGGAAGGAGAAGAAAAGAGCTTACGATGTCATCGAGCTAAAGGCAAACGGAGTCAAAGGGGCGACCGAAGTGGAGGATGAGGACGTTATCAAGGGTGTCTCTGATTATCGACGACGAGGGCTTGAGAGGGACACGAGAGAGGCGAGTGTAGATGTGTCGGGGAAGGCGAGAAAGAAAGGAGAGAGATAGATTTAGGATTAGATTGGGATATGATTTTGTAAGATCCCTGGATGGAGGGGATGGTGAACCGCTTCTTCTTCCATGAAGATTTAAAGTGGAGGGATTTTCGAGTCAGATTTTTCGGTGGTTCATGTAAGAACCGCCGCCAATAATTGTATTTCACGATGGTTACTAGTAATAACCATCGTGGAATATCCAAACACAAATTGTGTATTTTCGTCAAATTTCAAAATTGTCACCGATTTTGAGCTTTTACGACTATTCTTAGTATAATCGTCGTGAAATATCCAAATACAAAATTGATCAAATTTTAAAACTGCCACCGTCTTTTAATGCACGTAAGTTGTGACTTAAAACGCCATGAAATGGACATCGTGGAAGCTCATCTCTATTATAGTGATTTTCACTAAACAGATTTCTCTCGTCTTCAAACTAAAAATGCTCCCAACAGTGGTGGACACGAGATGTTTTTCTAGTGTGGGTGTAAATGTAATAAGTATTTTAGTATGGGCATAAATGTAATATGATAAGAGAGAAAAAAGATAAATAAATAGTATTGAACCCATCAAAACTTGAACTTGTAATCTCCAATAACTAAAATTTATAACTTATAACTTGAGTTATAACTCAAAAGTTTCTTTACTAGTAATAAAAAAAAAAAAATCTAAAAAGAAGTACCTATATACAAAAAAGCTACAAATGTATTATTTTATAAAATTCAGTGTTGCCTTCAGCCCACACTGAACTGTATGTGGGTCTGGCTCTGCTCCCAAACTAAATTAGAAACTAATATAATAACAACAAATAAATGACCTTGAGTGGGTTAACGAGATTACAGGAAGGGCTTGGATTTGATTTCACAGTTGGAACACTTCAACTGCATTCACAAATTAGGGCACATGTTGTTTAGTTTAACAACTGGAAGTGCAACTCTAATTGTGAAAGTAAGTGTCACTGTTGTACAATACTAAATTTTTTTTTTTTTAACAGTGGCCAAGAGATTTGGGTTCAATCATGCTTGCATCAAGATACAACCTATACTCTCACCACGAGAAAAAACTCTAATTGTGAGAAAAGAGTTGTTTAGTTTTTTGGTTTATTTTGTTATACTTAGAATGATGGTCAACTAATTGAAGTTCTAACTGCGAAAAGTAAAAAATTTGAAAGAAAAAAAAAAAAAAAGCTTTACTGATATTTCTAACATAATAATTTTCTCATACATGCAATAAACTACAACAAAATAAACCAAATAAAATATTTTGTTGTAATAAGAATTACATGCAGTTCCAATCACAGTGCCTCTGGTGCTTATTTTTAAGCAACTAACCAAGCGTGCCTTTTTCTTTGCCGACCTCTGAAGTAAAAAAATCTTAATTAGTACTGTAATCTTTTCTTCTGCTTGTATTTTGTTTTTCTTCTCTCTCTCTCTCTCTCCCTCGCTTGGCAAGGGGAGTCTTCTTCTTCTTTTTTTCCTTTATCGTGTAATCTTCTTCGCTTAATTCAAACTGGAAAAGAGAGAAAAAGAGAAAGGAGAGAAGGGTACATATGTAGATGTATGATTGTGGGAACAAGTTTCGATTGTTTACACCAGTAGCTCCCAGGAAATTGACCCATTTAATACATAATACTAACCTTCAAAAGTTAGCAAACAGATGACAAAAACTGAATCAAAGATGAGGTTGAAGAAGAAGAAGAAGAAGAGGCCCGAGACCAATTAACTAAACTTTTTACCATTGATCATGAACATCATTAACAAGAGTGGAGGAGGAGGAGGAGGAGGAAGGGGAAGGCAACTGAGCTGGAGAGCTCCTTTTCTCAATTGCACTCCAACCTCATTTCTCTGGACACTGAACCTCAACCTCTCTCTTCCTCGTCTCATCCTGCCGCTCATCAACAAGACTCCTCCACACGTCCGACGCGGACAACGCGAACCAAACGACGACCGGCATCCCCGTCAGGATCAAGCCGAGGGGCACCATCCATAGCTGCCGGTTGTCTGGGTGAAACTGCGTCGCCCACCACACGAGCAGGACCGCGCCAGCGAGGCTCGTCAACAGCAAGCAAGCGTAGGCCAACGCGGGCATCTCCTTCTCTCTGGTGGCAGTCTCTCTTGTTTGCTTCGCAGGATCAATGGATGCCATGTTGATCTGAGGCAACAGAGAGGGTTTCATCTTCGAAAGGATTTGCTGAGCTTTTGGTCTATGAAGGCGGCAGAGGGCGTGGTGGCTGCAGGAGGGCGTGAGGCCGAGTTTGTAGACTTGACTCGTGTTTTTTTTCCAGGGATGCTTCCTTTTCTGGTGCTGGGTTTAAATTCAGGGGGCAGCTACTTATAGTAGTCGAGAAAATGGATTTATATCAACTTTTGCAATCTCAAAATACCCCCTCAACTATCTTCAAATTTTCAGAGTGCTCGTCATTTATGTGTTTATTTATGTCAAAATTACATTTATTTCATCACGTGTTGTGCACGTGTTTCTTTCTGAGCAGAGGAAAAAATGTCATTTTTTCAGCTCACCGCCGTGGGGCTAAACTGAGAAAACAGATAGCTGAGGGGGATATCTTGAGATTTCAGAGGCTGAGAGGAGTTTTTTGAGAAACCGGGAAAAGTTCAAGGGTATTAAGAAAACAGGCATATTATTAGCAGCATGAGTTTATTATTGTTGGGGTGTTGCCTTTGGGAAAAGATTCAGATGAGCCCTCCAAATTGGTGACTGGGACCGGTGAGGACTGCGGTCGGCTGGATGTGGCCCTGCGTGCCACGGAGACGTCTCTGTTTTGAGTGACTTGGATTCCTTTCTGCGTCACTTAAAATGTTTGTTTTTTTGACTGATTAAACTATAAAAACAATTACAATTAAAAACAAATTAAATTTCTTACGGCAGCATACAGTGATGCACAAACATCATTCACCCCCGTCAGCACCCTTAGAAAATATAGCTAGTATATCGCCACTGTCGGTGGGAAATCGAGAGGAGAAGGGAGAGAGGAAGAAGGAGGAGGGTAAAGACGGACGGACAGACAGACAAAATTTTATATGAATCACGAAAGAAAACCTCTCTTCGATCGGTTTTGATTAGCATCAGAAGTTACAAAGGCTAAGAGTATGATATTCACATTTTGCCAGCAGTCAGCTCTCAGCAGTAGCGTACGAAGGTTTGTTCTTCCATTAAAAAACGAAGAAAAAAAGGAAGGAAAAAAAAAAAAGAAAGAAAGACGGCATTGCCTTAGAAATTGACTCATGCATGGGGCGTTAATTTCCCTGCTCCTGACAGCAACTCATCCCTAAACTGCGACGTTTGACGCAGCCATGTCGAGTGTGTTGCCAGCGGAAGTGCCAAACTGAGTCACGCAGGAAATTACACGCAAGATAAGGTTGAATTTGATTGATGAATTAATTACTGATGGAACTTCACGGCGAGACAAACTGTTACGTTGTGGCGACGACGCTTTGTATAATAAGACTCCCTTGATTTATGATTTTCGAAGAAGCAGCCTGGGCTTTTTAATAGAAGAAATTAACTAATTATGGGTTTTAACTTTTAAGTGAAGATGTCAACCTCGCTGGCGTTTGGGCTCAGACCAACACCATCACCAACCTTGACAAATGTTAACATTTGCCACAGATTTCAGATCGCATGGCATGGTGTTGTCCTGAGGCATCTGAAGAGCATCTTAAGGGGGGCAAAGTAGAGGTTTGATCTTTGAAGGCTCCAAGGATTCCTGAGATAAAAGGCTCAACACCCTGGCCAGAACATCAACCATCTGTGGATACTGCCAATCAGGCAGTTGAAAAATGGTAATTTACGGCTATTAATGTATATTTATATTTATACTTATAGTGGTCAAAAATTGACCCTCAGGTGATCACAACACGTGTCTAAATAATCAGGAGACTCCGTCACTCCATATCCTTACTGAGCCAGTTCGGTTCACACTAAAGTCACTCTTCGCCCGAGGATACTTCCGTCCCAGTAGCTTTTATACTTCAAGTCATCTTGGAGCTCCCTTCGTTCTAAAGAATTCAAATCCACACAAGACAATCACAGTAACAAATCATCCATAATCTCCCACACGTTCATAACATGTGACGCCCTCCAGCCTGGGTAGTTCTGAATAGAGGTGAATTTTTATGCATACAATCCCAATAATCAAGCGCCAGTAATCACAACCGTTACAATGAATAAACACATGCAAATCATGCGGTTACGAGAATCACGTCCATACCATCCACTTCTAGATATAGAGATCAGCCAAGAATAAATATACCTTCTGCTCTAACAAGAAGGGAACTGACGCAGGATGGAAAAAGCGAAGAAGATGAACGACGCGGGTTAGATCTCGTTCTAACACTAACGAACCATGAAGAGATCTCCAGATAGGGGTAACTACTCAAATCCACGAGTAAGAACCACCCGAATCCATGAGCTAAAAGGAACAATTCGAATCCACAAGCAAATTGAAGAGAAAAATCTCAATTTTAATTTATAAAAAGTTTATTATAAGATTCATTACAAAATAAGAATACAAAGGCCTTTATATAGGCTTACAAAAGAGTACTACTCCTACTTGAAAACTATAACTTATTTCTAAAAGAAAAAAGAATTAAAAGAGTCTTAACCTATTTAGGAAATCTAAGTTCAAAAAATATAGAAAGATGAAATCAATTGAGATCTAAATTTGAACCTAAGACTGAATCCTAAATAAAGTCTAAAACTTTGTCATGTTGCAAGCTTGTCGACAGTTGAATAGGCCTGTCGACAGAACAATAGTGGCTCCAACTATCGAGAAAATTCTGTCGACAGCAAAAATAAAAACATGTTGATAGTTGAAGTGGACTGTCGACAGCTGATAGCTTTGTTACTGTTATGCTTCCTACATCAGTCCCTCTCTCTTCAAAAGAACTCGTCTTCGAGTTTCAATCTGGATATCGCTGCTTGGTAGGGACTCTTTTAGCTGGGATTATTTCTCTACTCAAATACACCATCATCATATCTTCTTTCTCAAGGAGTTTTTCTCGATTCCTCTTGTCAGCGGTTGCCTTGTACTTTTTATTAGATTTCTCCACAAAATATATTCACTTTAGCGTATGAGAAAATTTTGTTGAGCCGTGAGTCATGCTGTTGTATGTAAACTCTGCTTGGGGGAAGTGTGATCTCAAAAGATGATGATTTGTCTTGACGATTTTTATTAAACTCCATGAAGTACTGCGTCATCAAATCTTCAATGTAATCATCATCTCGGATCGGTTGATAATCAATGCCCATTGGTTGATACTCTTCCATCATCTAATCATACATCATGCTCCTATAATTCATTGATTTGCCTCCACGAAGAAGATCTTTCAAAGTACGATTGGAGATGAAATTTGGCATACCTTGGGAAACACGTTGCGCCCACGTGTTGATAGTAGGTGATATGAACTTGAAGAAATTAATGTTTTCATCTTGAGCATTCTTCTTCTACATGAAAGGATCTTCGAAATCATGAAGAATAATCGTACCGTGATGATGATTATCTTTATGGATAGTAATACTTTAAACTTTTTGATCTCAACTCTTTTGCACTCCTCCTGTGATTTGTCGACCTCCTTGAAAATTTCGACGGTTGTAGAAAACTTCTTCTAAAGCAATACCTTATTGTACTTTCTTTGGTTCCACGAAGAATTCATCTTGATTGCACATGGGCATGAAATTTGTTTTTTCTCTTCTGTGGATTCTTGGATTGGTGGCATATACTGAGTGTTGGTTGCCAGTATGTCAGTTAATGATGAATCTCCCTTGGTTGACTGTTCTTTGATCGATGGTTGATGATGTGGCTCGGCTATCTCGTTCGACCAATAATATCTCATGAATGGTCCGGGTCGATTCTCGATATCTTCTTCCTCCAAAGCAAAGTTATAGGCTTGTAAGAGTCTTTTCATCTATCTCCACGTTCTTATAAGTGGTTTGCTGTGGTACATTCTTCTGTCTCTACTTCTTATAGGTGGCTTGCCTTGATACTGTTGGAAAGAGAGAGGATATCGTCGAGGAAGTCGACGAAGGAAGGACAGCAGCAAAAACAGGTTAGCAGAGAAGCAGCAGCAGGAGTTCGGTCGACTGGCCCGGTCGACGCCCGCAGTAGCAGGAGTTCGGTCGACGGTCCGGTCGACCGACGTGCACAACATGCACAAGGCATCAGCGGTCGACCGGTCTGGTCGACCGCAGGAGGAGCTCGGTCGACCGTCCGGTCGACCGACTGAAGTGACCCAACTCTCGGTTGGGAACGGTCGACCGGCCCGGTCGACCGACAGTCGGGTTGCGAGCTGTTTGCTGATTTAGAAATCTGTTGTATTTAAAGCGGATTTCTAGGGTTTTGCTGTATCAGGAAAAATTGTAGCTCTCTTGATATTCAGAGGTGCTGCAAGTATTGTAATTGATTAATCCAATCAATAGAAACTCTCTTTCCTTGCCCGAGGACGTAGGCATCAAGGCCGAACATCGTTAATCTTTGTTTCATGTGCTTTCTCTGAGTTGTGGTATTGTACTGTTATTTGGAATTGTTCTTCATGCATTGGAGATCTAGGGCTTCCTCTACTGGTTGTTGTCGGGCGCACAACAAGTGGTATCAGAGCTTCCCAGGTTTCGCTTGGGATTTTTCTGGAGATTCGGAGGGCTTCGGAAGCTGATTCGGTGGAGATCGTGTGTCGATCTCAGATCAGCGGTAGTCTTGTTCGTGGATCGTGTGCTGATCTCAGAACAACACAAGGAGTGCTCAGGGAATCATTGGTGGAGTAGATCCGGTTAGAAACTCAATCTAGGGTTTCGTGAAGAAGGTAAAAATCTGATTTTTATCGAAGTTGTGTAATTTTCAGTTGTTTTCCGCATATTTAGAGGATCTAGAAAGATGGCAGAAGAAAGTACTTCAGTTAGGACCATGAATCCTCATCCGAGGATTGACGTGGTGAAGTTTAATGGCACAAATAATTTCGAGATGTGGAGATGTGAGGTTATGAATGCCCTGAATGCATCGAACCTCGAGGATACTCTCCTTCTGGAGAAGAAGCGAAGCACAACCACTGATGAAGAGTGGGAGAAGATGAACAGGTCAGCGTGTGGGTTGATTCGATCGTGTTTAACACAAGACATTAAATATCTTGTGTTACACGAGACATCGACGAAGCATTTGTGGGAGACCCTTGAGAAGAAATATCTGACCAAGAGTGTGGAATCACGGTTGCAGCTGAAAAGCAAGCTGTATGGGTTTCAGATGAAGAAGGGGAGCTCCGTGAATGAACATATCAACCGCTACACGAAGCTTCTTACAGATTTGGTGAACGTGGATGTCAAGATAGATGAGGAAGACAAGGCAGTAATCCTCCTGAACTCACTCCAGCGGAGGAGTATGAGACATTCACTCTAACCTTTATCAATGGTAGACATACTCTGGACTATCATGAGGTGTCGTCTGCATTGTCGAACTATGAGACGAGGAGAAAGGAGAGACATCCTTCTCAGTCAAGCTCATCGGCAGAGGCACTAGCAGTAAGAGGCAGGGGTTCATCAAGGAAGGGTAAAGAGGAAAGAGGATGATTGAAGTCCAGGCCGGGTTTCAGGGATCTAAAGAAGAACCAGTGTGCCTTCTGTAGAGAAATAGGGCACTGGAAAGTGGACTGTCCGAAGTTCAAAGGGAAGAAGAAGGAATTGAAGTCTGAGGCAAATCTCGCAAAGGTGGTTAATACTCAGAGCAGTAAATCACAGGCAGATGGATCGGACTCAGATTCGTCGGTGTTCTCATTTTCAGTCACTACTCCCATCGTAGGCTACTCAGGAGATAATGAGTGAATCTTAGATACAGGTGCTACATACCATGTATGCCCTAATCGGGACTGGTTTTCAAGCTTTGAGAAGCTGGAAGGGTGTTCAGTCGTTATGGGCGATTGTCATCCATGCATCATGGAGGGTGTAGGTACAATCCAAATCAAAATGTTTGATGGGATGGTGAGGGAACTGAAGGAAGTGAGGTATGTACCTCAGTTGAAGAGAAACCTGATCTCCGTTGGAGCTTTGGAGTCATTGGGCCTTGTGGGTCGATTAAGGAAAGAGTCCTTAGGATGACAAAAGGTTCGATGGTGGTGTTGAAGGCCGATCGCCGGAATAACCTATACTATTTGAAGGGTAGTATTGTAACAGGGCAAGTGGCGGCCTCTACCAGTTCAAATGAAGATTCAACCAGGCTGTGACACATGAGGCTGGGACATGCAGGAGAGAAGTCATTGCAAACTCTTGCAAGGCAAGGGTTATTGAAGGGTGCCGAAACCTGCAAGATGGAATTCTGTGAACACTGTATCATCGGGAAGAAGACCAAGGTGAAGTTGGGAACAACAACACATTGCACCGAAGGGATTCTTGACTATGTTCACACTGATGTCTGGGGACCTACTAAGACTGCATCATTTGGAGGTAACCATTACTTTGTGTCTTTTATTGATGACTATTCTAGGCGGTGCTGGGTATATACTATGAGACACAAAGGGGAAGTCCTAGAACTGTTCGTGAAGTGGAAGAAGAACTTGGAGAGAAGCACGGGAAGGAAGATCAAGATCCTCCGTTCAGATAATGGAGGAGAATACAAATCCGATCCTTTCCTACAGCTATGTCTTGATGAGGGCATTGAGAGACACTTCACAGTACGAGAGACAGCGGAACAGAATGGTGGGTAGCGGAGAGGATGAACAGGACTTTGCTAGAGAAGGTCCGGTGTATGTTGTCCAATGTCGGTTTATCAAAGAAGTTCTGGGCTGAGGCTTTGGCGTATGCATGCTGCCTTGTGAATAGGTTGCCGTCGTCTGCGATAGGAGGGAAGACTCCTCTTGAAGCTTGGTCGGGAAAAGCAGCTGCTGACTATGATTTACTCAGGGTGTTCGGTTGTCCAGCCTACTATCATGTCAAAGATGATAAGTTAGACCCAAGAGCAAAGAAGGGTGTGTTCGTCGGTTTCAAGCGTGGAATCAAAGGGTTCAAGATATGGGATCCAACGGACATGAAGTTTCTTCTCAGCAGGGATGTCACTTTTGATGAGGCTTCTATGTGGAAGCCTAAAGTCTCTCAGCAGGTAGAGACTAACAAGACCAAGGAGGTATCGCAACAGGTGGAGAGTGATGCAAATCCACCATCTCTAGAGAATTCAGCATCGGTGAGAATCATACCCAGGGTGACATAGGGCAGTGATCAAGCAGTTGAAGAAGATGCTGAAGTTGAAGAGGGTCAAGAACAGGTCATGGGTAATGTTCCTGACTTACTGCAGTTGAAAGGCCAAGGAGAAACACTAGAAGATCAGGTTGGCTCACTACAGATATGGTCGTGGCGTATGCACTTTCAGTCGTCGAGGAGGCTATCCCGTCCACCTTCAGAGAAGCTGAGATCAGTTCGGAATCGAAGATATGGAAAGAAGCCATGAATGAAGAGATGAAGTCTCTCTACAAGAAAGACACTTGGGAACTTACTAGGTTGCCCAAAGGGAAGAAGGCTATAGGCTGCAAGTGGGTGTATGCTAAGAAGCAGGGATCTCCCAAAGAAGATTTAGTGCGCTACAAGGCCAGATTGGTAGCTAAAGGCTATGCTCAGAGGGAAGGAATTGACTACAATGAGGTATTCTCTCCTGTTGTTAAACATTCGTCAATTCGTATTTATTGGCTTTGGTGGCGCAGTACGAGTTGGACCTTGACCAACTCGATGTAAAGACTGCCTTCTCCACGGTGATCTAAAGGAGGAGATCTACATGACTCAGCCAACAGGGTTCAAGACTGCAGGGAAGGAAGAAATGGTGTGTAAGCTGAAGAAGTCGCTTTATGGACTGAAGCAGTCTCCTAGACAGTGGTACAAGCGTTTACAACTTCATTAGAGGGAAGAAGTACACACGCAGCCACTATGACCCATGTGTGTATTACAACAGCTACCGACAGGGGAATATATCTATCTACTTCTGTATGTAGATGATATACTGATTGCTTCGAGGTCGAGATCTGCTATTGATGCTCTGAAGAGGGATCTATCTTCAGAGTTTAAGATGAAGGACCTTGGTGAAGTTAGGAAGGTGTTAGGCATGGAGATCACAAGAGACCGAAGAGTTGGCAGGGTGAGCTTGACTCAGAAGGGGTATTTGGAGAAGGTACTACAGAGGTTCAATATCGGTAAGGATACGAAGTCTGTAAGTACACCTATGGCTCCTCATTTCAAGTTATCTGCTAAGATGTCACCGAAGAGTGTTCAAGAACGTGAGTATTGACTCACGTTCCATATGCTAACACAGTCGGTAGCCTTATGTACGCTATGGTGTGTACGAGACCAGAATATCACAAGCTGTCTCTGGTTAGCAGGTATATGCATGATCCAGACAGGGTCATTGGGAGGCAGTGAAGTGGATCTTGAGGTACATCAAAGGAACAATTGATGTAGGTCTGGTATTTGAGAAGGACTCCACGGGAAAGCAAGATTGCATCGGATATGTTGATTCCGACTATGCAGGTAACCTTGACAAGCGCCCGGTCTACAACAGGGTATGTCTTTCACATTCTCTCAAGCACCGGTGAGTTGGCGCTCCACACTGCAGTCTACCGTCGCATCTGTCGACCACAGAGGCCGAGTATATGGCCATGACGGAGGCTATGAAGGAGGCAATTTGGCTTCAAGGCTTGCTTGATGACTTGGGCGCTGGAACAGGATCTGCTGAAAATTAACTGTGACAGTATGAGCGCTATTTACTAGCCAAAGAACCAGGTCTATCATACACGGACGAAGCACATCGACGTCAGGTACCATTTTCGTCGGGAGATTCTAGAAGAGGGTGATATCGAACTGTTGAGATTCACACATTGGAGAATTCTGCCGACATGCTTATAAGGTGGTGTGTCTGAAGTCAAGTTTGCATATTGCAAAGCTTTGCTCCATGTCCTTCAGTAGCTTGAGCTTGCTGAGCTCATTTGGATGAACTAACGGATGGCTTGATCCTGGGCGGGGTAGTACGTAGGCAACCACATTGTGTGCAGCCACTTTCGAGTCGATGGTCAGTTTGGCTCAGATTTTGGAAGAATCTTCACCGAGGTGGAGAATTGTTAGAAAAAGAGAGGATATCGTCGAGGAAGTC
>JAVJIF010024071.1:0-110662 GCA_038442645.1 Agave tequilana | reverse complement strand
CGTAATCTGAAACCATATATTCAGATTGTTCACCATGATTATTGTTATGATCACTGTTAGAGATTTGTCATGATTCTTGATATACCATGCATGTTCCAGTGATGTTCCCGGCTTGTGACATTTATTGCTATTTCCATGATTCCAGTGATGATTCCGGTTTTAACTATTGCTTATTCCTGTTTTGGGTTTATGGTTGTGCCTATCATGTATTCCCGTTAGGATTATCATATGGTTTGCAAGCTGATTCTATATGCTTGGATTGCGGTGGTATGAGACAAGGGTATATATATAGGGTTTCCTTGTTAGGATTATTCCTTCGACGTACTAGTCTCATAGGACCGTAACTTAAGCATATACATCACTTTTGCTCGTAGTTAAGCATTACATTGGATTTCCCGTTTTCATGATTATTATATATACTGTACTTATATTCTATACTGTGTTCTGACCCCTTCTCATGTCTCTTAGCCACTTGGCTTGGCATTTCATTTACTATTATATGTCTTGACCCTTTTGGATTTGCACATTCAGTTTCGGTAGCTAGATCGAGTGGAGTTGTCCACCGTAGATCGAGCCACCCTTACGAGCAGGCATCCTAGCTCCAGCTCCTTGTGCCTGACTTCTTTTGACTCACGGGATCCCCATCCTACTCGTGAGCTCTTTTGTACTTTTGATGTACCTTTTACTTTTGGACTGAGTTGTGATAAAAGACATATGTGTTATGTAATGTTTATCAATATACTGTGATGACTTTGTACTGTATCTTTCGTGTTGGCATATGTATGTTTACCACGTTTCGTGTGTACTCTGATTTCTTGTTGTACTTTTACGCTTATCGTATATACGTGGGGCACTTTCCTGACCTACGTATTACGTTGCAGTGACGTCCCCGTATCTGCAGAATCGGGGCGTTACAGGTGCAATCCGCTGAAAACCCTCAGGAGACAACACTCCTCCTCTATGGTAACCTAGAGGTTTAACGGCTTGTTGCACACGCTCAGTGCAATCGCGTCACCTGCGAAAGTTGTAATAAAATTGGTAGTTAGATTTTCTTTTTCTTTGTTTTTTGCTCGGGACGAGCAAAAGAATAAGTGTGGGGGTGTGATTGGTATCCAATATTGCATATTTTACCTCATAATTCCCATGCATTTAGATAATAAATATATGATTTTTACTCATCTTCTCTATATATTTGCAGGTACCACCCTAATGGGAGAAAGCCATATCACTTTAATTAGTAATAATTAAAGTGATTAAATTCAGATTAAATAAGCCCAATTTGAATTCAGATCCAGAGAGATCCGCGCGCCCAATGAAGAATCCAGAAGCCACGTGGCTAACCACCTAACAAGAAGATCCCAACAGAAAATCTGGGCTCACGGCCCAGATTCTGCCGCAATACCAGAATTTCCCGCCATTTTTGCGGCAGTTATAGGTGGTTAGGATCCCGGATTTTGCGCCAACCAACTAGGTTCTGGATCCTTCACCTGGGGCTATAAATATGTGACCTTGGACCTGCGAGTAAAAACTGAACAGAGAAGAGAGGAGAAATTGTTAGTTGTTGTAATTTTCTTAGGTTTTTCTCTAGGTTTAGTTCTTTAGTCCCTCTTCTCCTTCCCTAGATACTTTGTAAAAGAGAGAGATTGTGAGAGAGAGAGCTTGTGTAATCAAGGTGTGACAACTTGAAGCAACAAGATTCATCCATTCTCCTTCCTCTACTTGAGCTTGGTTCTAATTTACTTGCTTTCTTTACTTGCTTTCTTTACTTGCTTGCTTTTATTTCCTTGCAATTTTACTTCATGCTTTGCTTTTATTTGTTAATGCTTGTTAGCTAATTTTTCTACCATGTACTAGCTAACCACTAGCCTTGCCATCTTCACTAACTCATGGGTGATTGCTTTAGTTCATCTTGCTAGTTGGATGGTCTTCTCTTCTCCGATGGGTTAAACCACCCTTCATGCAATGAGAAAGTAATTAGATCAACACGCAAGACGAAACCTACGCCGATGGAGTGACAACATGAGGCACGCTTTCACTATCACGGAGTTTAGTAGTATTGGTAAGGTATAAGAAGCTAGTCATGGTTTGCTTCTTCAAGTTTCTTTTCCTTTTTAGTTGTTGTTCCAAATCCAATCTTGATCTTGATTTCTTTCCACTTTCCACCATGAACATTCATCCATTCTTTCATTTCTTGTTCCTGATTGTTTTATTCTATTAAGCATAGAAGACACTTCGTTTACATTTCTTCACTACGATTCGTACGCTTCTATCGCTAGCTCTCCCTGAGAATCGACTCGGTATAGCCTTATGCTATAGCGGAGATAGGAAAGGATACATCGAACACATTTACATACACTTTCCTCCCGTCTTAATCAATTACAACTATTTGAACTATTTTGTGATATAGAAATTAGCTTAAACACCAAAAACCGTATTTTCCAAAACTAAACTTTGAAATGGAAATCCGATTGTTTCTAAACTTGTATAAATACAAAAACCAACGATTTTGAAGCATATTGTGTATGGATAGAATTCAATACACATGTAAATATATATATATATATATCTATGTTTTTCACATGAAATCCAAAAATAGGTTTTGTTAATTACACAACTCTAAATACATGAATAGGATCATCAAAATAAGTTTTTCTAAATATATGAAGCATATATTTATATAGATGAAATCTAATATATATTAATCATATACCTTGTTTTGATTCTATCTATTCATGAAACCATAATATATATATATATATATTATATATATATATATATATATATATATATATATATATGAAATCCAAAAATCGATTAAACCGAACACCAAACATATTGAACTTTTGTGTGTGTGTGAACTTGAGCTTATCAACACTATCTATATTTACACAAGATCTAACACAACTAAACTAAATACAATCCGAAATCTTTTTATATAACTCCTTCTCCAAGCCGATTCGATCCAGACACGATCCAATGAGCTTGATTCCAACCGAGTGCTAGATGTGATCTTGACGCATGAGCTCTTGAATCTATATGTGTTAGCTCTAATTTTCATTGTTAAAACTAAGCACCAACTAAGATCTTGATAGTAAATCTGAAATTCTATAACACAAGATCATTAGTACTTTAACTATATAAGTTAATCATCATTAAAACTAGAGTGATGCGCCTTTAGGCCAATAGATTGTGTTTGTGATCATTGGATCACTAAGTTACATTTTAATCTTTGCTTTGTGTTCCCTCTTGTGTCGATGTGACTGTGCACCCTTTTGTGTAGAAGTGTGAGAGTTGGAGTTGTGTACCCAAGTTTGTAAAGTGTAATTTCTCAGTAGGTGTCCCTTTGTGGAGATTCAATAGTGTATAGTTGAAATCTTTCGGCGTGAAGGCGGAGACAAACCTTGAAACATATTCTCGTGTTTGCATTTAGATTTTTCTCTCTAACTCTCAATTCCTTTATATCTTGCATTGTCATTAATTTCTCATTTATTATATGCTTGATATAGTTGTGTGCCCACACTTGTGTTCAACTAAGAGAGCTTTTAAAAGCACCTCAACTCTTAATCAGAGGAATCTAGAGGAGTAGTTCTAGAGCCCTTCACGAGAAATTCAGGCTCACTCTTGGTTACACATAATGTGTTAACAATTAAGTTTTATATTCTGCATCATTTGGCACTAGATTAGCTTGTACACCTATTCACCCCCCCTCTTGGTGTAATTTCAATTGTATCAGAGCTAGCGCTCCTGACATTCGGTTTAACCACCTAGGAGTGAGATCTTCATTTGCTAATCTGGTATTGCTTTGTACACATATAGTTTATACACTCATGAATTTTCTTGCCCCTCCTATATATGATGTTTCCAACATCGATATGAAAGTTTAAGATGAGTACTTACCTCAAAGCCCTAAGATTGCATGTTTATCTTGCCACTACTAAGAATTCCTATCTTGGTAATATTAAGTACCTAGAGGCTAATATCAGCCCTAGAAGCACTAAAATACAACTTAGCAAAGAACATTTATTTTTGATTTCTCATTGTGATTCCACTTTGATAGTGTGAAACATATTGACTTCTTTTAAGGACAAACGACACATATTTTGGAGAAGGAATCTAGTTGAGATCAGTCCGACCAAGCTTGCTTCATGGTCCAAGGGATTGACTCCCTTGAGGTAAACTCAGACACTCAACTATGATTATGCTAGTTCTTTCATTGATGATAATGCCATGGATGCCCATACTTTAAATGAAGAACTATCTATATTTTGTGAAAACTTGTTTCAAAGTACAAAGCTTTGAAAAGCAAAAGTTTTGATTTGAAAAGGAAAAATGAAAATTTATTTTCAAAACTTGATTTGGTTTTGCAAGAAAAGGTTGGAGCTTCAAGTGAAAGAGATTCATTAAAACTCAACTTGATATTGCCTTAAAAGAAAATGTGTTTTTGAAAATAAAAATGATTTTGTTATTATTTTGAAAATAATGATGTTTTGTCTTCAAAATATGATTTTGTTTTAAAAGAGAATGATTTTTTAAAAAATAATATTGTTTAAATTTCTAAAGAATTAGAATGCATTTCTTTAGAAAAAGTTTCTTTGAAAACTGTTTTGATTCTCATGTTTGTATACTTTCATTACTTCATCTTCTTGTGATAACATGTTGCTTGCACCACATCTTCTTCTAATTGATAATGATATATGTATGTTGAAGAAGAGTGATGATTGTTTGGGCTCCACTTTGAGCAATGTTCTAATTGATAATGATATATGTATGTTGAAGAAGAGTGATGATTGTTTGGGCTCCACTTTAAGCAATGTGCCATAAACCACACATGATTTGAATCTATGTTTCGAAAGAAACATACTCCACATATTCATACACACCGCTCACGCATACACATGCTTCTCATGTTCACACACAAGACACTATATATGCTAATGTGTACACTTGTACACATTGTAGACGTACGGGCTACCTTATAAAATTTTGCTATGATGCTTTAAATTTTGCAAATAAGTTTATTTGGGTTAAAAAAGGTACTAACCCCCATAGACCCAAGAAAGTGTGGGTATCAAATTCATCCCTATTGTATTTGATGTAAGCGTGGCTCTCCAACGACGTGAGAGTATTAGTGCCTTAATAGTGATAACTTTCGAGCTCAATGTCAAATTTTGGATGCATCACTTTCAAGAATGTTTGGTAGAAGAACCACTATGGTTTAGAGACCTTGAGATTAGTTCATTATTTTTGATAACTATCTCTAACTCCTATTTTAGTTAACATGCTTTTATATTGATGATTTTAGCATGTCATGTTTTTCATGTTTATTATGTTAATGCGTGTTTATTAGATTTGTGATACATACACATAGTATTTGAGATACACCTATTTTCATATGAATTCATATTTTTATATTCTCACTTTAGTTTAGCTATTGGTATATCTTTGTGCTAATATCAATTGCATTTAACCTAATGATCATGTTTGTTTATGTTTTGTGCTTCATATTTTGATACTTGTTTGGATGTAGTTTTCGTTAAAGTTTGTGTTTATACTTGTACAATTAGTGAACTACACTTGATTATTATGTGTTTGTGCTATATTGCTCACTTGTACTCATTACTTTTACTTGCATAACCTAGTTTTGATGATTCTTATATTTACACTTGTATTTCCTATTTTTATGCATGTTTTTTGTGTTTAGCTTCATGTATATATTAATTTTGTCCAAAACTATAGACATACATGTCTATCCTAGAATTACTTACTTTACATGTTATGTATTCCATTATGAACTATTTTCATGTTTGGATATGTATGTATACTTAAGTTTCGATAAACATACATATACCTTGAAGCTCATCTGCTTTTGATGAAAATTGAAGTTTTCATATTTTTGTGTAAGCAATTTTCATTGAGCTTCATTGTCTTATTTCATGATTTTGTTGATTATATGATTTTTTATACACTCTATATTTTGTTTACTCATGATTTTGGATTCATGAGAACTATATGTGCTTTATCACTCTTTGAATGTCGATGATTCGTGTGATTTTCACGTTTTCATGGGATAAATATTAGTTTTTATTCCTTACTTGAAGGATTTATTACTAGTTTTTTAAATTATCTTTAAACTAGTCTTTTTTCTTCAATTGGTAGAGTTTTCAAATATGTTAAAATATTTTCAAATCATATTTTTGAAACCCGTACCTTCGAAGGGCGGTTGGATGGGCGACCATGCCTTGTATGCTCTTAATGAATATCTTTCAAACATGTACATGAATAGGGAAGTAGTTATGAGTTATATACATGATTCCTTTGCTATATTATTTTTGTATACTTATATTTTCTATGTATATGTATGCATCATATTTAAATTGATATTATGTTGTTTTGATCATACATAGATATAGATGTTTTTCATTGTGCTTATTTTACAATGTCCGTAATTTTTTAGTACAAATTGATTTCATGCTAAGCTTGATTCAGTTCTTAATGATAATTGATATCTTTACAAGTTTAAGCATTAGTTTTATTGGTACTTCATAAAGGAGGAGAAAACTTCTTGTTTTATCTTTCAATTGGTTTTTATTTTCAGTTAGTATCTACACCCACTCTCTCTATTAAAAATATTTTATTTTGGTATATGCTAACATTTTCAATATTGATATCAATAAACATAAAGTGGTATTATTCTCAAAGTGGTATCTTTAGTGCAAAAATTTTAGTATTTACCTTAAAAAAATTAGTTTTTACTTTCAATTGGTATCATATCTTTCTATTGGTATAAATTAGTAAAAAAGTTGTTTCATTTTCAATTGGTTTTTTCCAATTGATTATTCTTAGTGGTATCAAAATTAGTTTAATGTATATTAGATTTCATCCATATGCATTTATGTTTTATTGTTTAGAAAAACTTATTTTGATGTATATCAAGTTCATGGTTTTAAGTTTTGTGTTTGTCAAAACTTATTTTAGATTTATTGCCAAAAATATAGATATACCATTTACATGTGTATTAGATTTTATTCATACACACTATGCTTTAAAAGTGTTTAAATATCTTATATTTGTATTTACACAAGTTTTGGAGAAAACAGATTTTTATTTCAAAATCTAAGTTTCAGAAAATACAGTTTTTGTTTAAAGCAAATATTTTCATGCCTCAAAAATAGTTCAAATAGTTTGTAATATGTGTTGATTTTTGGTCACATATATTTGTACTTCAAACATTTATAACAACTTATTTTTGTGAAACTTCATGTACTTTAAATGAATTTTTTAGGGTTCTAAAAGACTAAGTTTTCAATCCCTAAAAGCCAGTTCTGAGCCCACTGGCAGTCGATCAACCGGTCGATTGGCCTAAAGCTCGGTTGACTGGACGAACGACCGATGTGCACAGAGACATGCACACAGCCTTGGCCTTGGGCCGGTCGACCATGCGGTCGACTCATCCAAAGAGCTAAGCTCTATGGATCTGGCCCTGGTCGACCGACTAGAGAAACCAGCTCTCTGGTTCTGGCCTCGGTCGACTGGGTGGTCAACTGACAGGCAGTTTACCTTGGGGCGGTCGACCGAGCGGTTCTGACCGTTTGAGCCATCGGTCGACCGCTCGGTCGACTGACAGGTCAATTTTGACCTGTTCTGAACCCCAACGGTTATATTTTCAGACCCCTATATAAATGGGTTAAGGCCAGTTTTAATCAAGATTTTTAAGAGCTAAATTTCTCTACTTTTCTACAGTTTTCAGCAAGTTTTAAAAGAAATTTTTGAGCAAAAAATTCTTCATCATATTTTGTTTTCAAAGTTTTGAAAAAATCAAAGAAAAACTAGATTTGTGAAATTTGTTTTGTTTTTCATTTTACATATCTATCAAGAAGTTTTTCCCAAATATTTCTTTGTTGTTTCCTTTTCAAATACTTTGATTTTTTCACATACTTGAGCTATCATTCTAAATCTATTTATAGGATCTTGTTTTGTGAGAAAAATTTGTTTGTGGTCTTTTGAGATCATGAAGATGGTGTTTGTAATCATTGGATCACTAAGTTGTATTTTTATCTTTGCTTTGTGCTCCTTCTTGTGTAGAGGTGACTGTACTCCCTTTAGTGTAGAGGTGTGAGAGTTGGAATTGTATACTCTAAGGTTGTAAAGTGTAATTCCTCGGTGGAGGTCCCTTTGTGAAAATCCACTAGTAGATAGTTGAATTCCTTCTGCTGAAGGCGAGGACGTAGAGCAATGGCTCGAACCTTAAAATATATTCTCGTGTTTGCATTTGGATCTTTCTCTCTAACTCTCAACTCCTTTATATCTTGCACTGCCTTTAATTGCTCATCCATTTATATGCTTGATATAGTTTGTATGCTGCTCACACTTGTGTTCAACCAAGAGAGCTTTTAAAAGCCCCTCAACTCTTAATCTAGAGGAATCTAGAGGAGTAGTTTCAGAGTTTTTCACGAAGAATTCGGGTTCACTCTTGGTTACACATAGTGTGTTAGCAATTAAGTTTTATATTCCACATCATTTGGCACTAGATTAGCTTGTACACCTATCCACCCCCCTCTAAGTGTACTTTCATACCTTTGTTCCTATTTTTGTTGTTTCATAAAGTTTGTATTATTTACTTGCTACTATTATTGACATGGGTGAATCCCATAATTGTTCATCTTGTAAAAGTCAGATAATAGGTGGGTATCTATTTGTAATACAAACTGTTGTTTCCATAAAAATCTGTGCTCCAGATTATCGTCATAGCTTACTCCGCTTTCAGTTCATATTGTTTGCTTTTTCTATTTTCTGTGACGAATTGTGATAATCTGCCCTGTGTCGAATCTGATTTAGAGGCAAATATGTGCATTCTAGAGTCAGTTTCTAGCTAATGGCGAATGGAAAAAAGAGAGTATTTTTGGCCATCCATAGATTTTCAGAGGAGCTATGAAGCCTAGAAGGATCCTCCAGCAATTTATATTTAGGGATTGTTTGGATTTGAGAAAGTCGCTGGAAAATGAGATTTTTGCGGGCCTCACTTTCAGTTTTTTCTTAGCTTTTACCAAAAGTTATTTGTTTGAAAAAAATCAGAAAACGGGAAAGAGACGCTGATGTCGGCAAAATGTCAACCATTTTCAATTCTATTTTCACTGGAAAAAAACTGAAAGTGACATGGAATTCTAACAGATGAGGCACACCACTAAATTTTTTTCAAGAAAAACTGATCTTGTCAGCCTACTGTCAGTTTTCTCAAATCCTTTTCCCAGCCCAACATGCCCTTTAGTTGAGCAATGGATATGTTAAAAGAATTAAAAAAGGTTTCAAAAAACTACCATAATACTGCCTAAGAAAACTTTCCAAATTTAAATTCTATTCAACCAAACAAGCCCTATCTCGACATAAAGATAGAAACCCCGCCTAAGTCATTCAAGGGCATTGTGATGACGCCATTGGGGGAAGAGGATTTCACGCGATCCTGGATGCACGAATTTTTTTCAAAATTGACCTCTTTTAAAACGGAATAATGAATTCGGAGGCATCTGCGCTCCTATATGGGACCGGGGCCTAACTAAGTCCTAATTTGAGCGCGTTTAATTGTCTTAGAACCCAAACCGGCCCCATCTAGATATTAGGTTTAGATTTCAAATTTAAGTTGTTTCTAACGATCATTCACGCTCTCTGCTTTATTCTCTCTTTTATTATGAGCATCTTTACAGTTGGCACCGATCATTCACACTCATCGCTTCGAAAGAGAATGCAGACAGGAGAAGAAAATCCCTTTTCAGTTCCAAAGAGATGAATATGCAATTGAGACCAGAAAAATCAAAAGCTATTACCACGGGTTGGCTATTGTCCCCATTATTGTTATTGTTATTGTTATTGTTATGCCCCACTTTGGAGCTGGCTTTTGCCGCAAAGGGATCAAAGTGCAGCCCCACCGCTGAAAGCAACGGCAGTCCCCGTGATTTCACAATGCGGATCCTCAACCTCTTCGCCCGGACTGCCGTTTCCAGCCGATGAAGCCGTTTGTGCCCGATCGTCGTCCCTTGCGCTATCGGCTTCCCGTCTGCATATACCTCGTGCAGCCAGATCCTCTGACCCATCCCTATCGCCTCCTGGATCCTCACCACGTTGAAGCTCGTGTTTGGGTTCATCTTTGCCAGTTCAATCCAGAAGCCTCCTCCTTTTCGCTCCTCCTCGTCTTCTGGAGCCCAGTAAGAGCCCTCGTCGTCGTCTAACACGTTGGATGCTGTGAAACCCCCGTCCTTGCCTCCCCTCTGGCTGCTGGCTTTCGCGACGCTCCCTTTGGCCAGATCAATCGAAAAGATTGTATTGATTGCGGAATGAAATTCCTTCAATCGTTTGACATCAGTATCCGCTAAGAGTCCCGTGCTGTTTGGTGGTACATTGAGCAGAAGCACGCAATTCCTTCCGACTGAACTGTAGTATATATCTAGCAACTGGCTCAAAGGCTTCGGCGTCTGAGATTTATGCCAGAACCACCCAGTTCGTATCGAAACATCGCACTCTGGCGGCACCCAGTCCGTTCCTCTTGGATCGCCGGTGTTCAGATATCTGAATTGAGAGTTACATCGTGAGCTGGCTTGTTTCAGTAAACTACAGAAGACTGCTAATGCATTGAAGTGAGATGAACTTACTGGACTTGATCGGTTCCGATGGAAACTAGTGTGCGGTTGATGGTGGACCAGCAAGTAGTGCCAGCAGCGCCTCCCTCATCTCCAACCCACCTGATATTTGGACCAGCATCGGAGAAGATGTTGATTGAGGCCTGCAGCTCCTTGGCCATCGAAAACCAGTCCTCAAAGTAGTAAGTCATGTTCTTTGCGTTCTGCCCTTTTGCCCCGTCAAACCAAATCTCATAAACACTTCCATATCTGCCAAACATACAGCATATTAGATTCAGTAAATACCTTTCAAATAATTTCAAGATTAGATCAGCCCCACACCTAGTGAGTAGCTCCTGCAGTTGAGCCAAGTAATACTCATTGTACTCTATCTCTTGCCCGTAGGTCCTCTCATGGCGATCCCAAGGGGAGAGATACAGCCCCATATCGATTCCTCGAGCTTTTGCAGCATCCGCAAACTCCTGCACGACATCTCCCTTCCCCCCTTTCCATGGGCTGCTCGCGACCGAGTGATCAGTGTACTTGGAAGGCCAAAGGCAGAAGCCATCATGGTGCTTCGCAGTGAGAATGACCAGCGAAAACCCCGCGTCGGCCGCAGCATCCACCCACTGCTGAGCATTGAGCCCGGTCGGGTTGAAGAGGGCCGGGTTCTCTTTCCCGGTCCCCCACTCCGAGTCAGTGAAGGTGTTGATGCCGAAATGGAAGAACATGATGAGCTCCCGACGCTGCCATTTCAGCTGCGACGCGGTGGGGAGCGGGAGCCGTGGGAGCGGCGGCGGGGTTGCAACCTTGGACATGGTGAGGTGCAGTTGGTGAAGAAGTAGGACAACCAGCCAAAGAAACATTTTTCTCATACTTCCTACTATCACTCACCCACTTTGGCTTCTCTTCGTATGTTATAAGAGTGGATATATAGCGAATGGGCGAAGCCAGCAATTTTCAACAAGTAGGACAAAAGGAATACATTTGTCTGTAGTAGTACTAGTATACCATTCTGTCAGCAGTGAAAATAGATCGACAAAGCGACGGAGAAGGGGGAGGGGGCGACGGGGTTTGAGGGGAGGAGAATGAAGGGAAGGGGGGAGAAGGGGGAGGGGGCGACAGGGTTTGAGGGGATGAGGGCTCTCTCTCGCCTGAAGACAGATAGATGGACAGATAAAATTCATGCAGGAGTCACAAAAGGAAACCCCTTTTCTGTCGGTTCTGTTAAAGAAAGAGATATTCACAATTAATATAAAAAAATAGTAATACATTGTATTTACTCTTTCCAATAAAAGTTTCAGATCAAGCAGATTTTCTTTGGATTAATATATTGAGAATTAATGATTATTAAGAAAAGGACGGAAAGATCCTGCTTTGATGAGAAAAGAACGGAGGAAAAAATAAAAGGGTGGTCAGAAAATAAGAGGTTATGGTTGGATGAGTGTTGGTGGGATTTGCCACAGGAAGAATAGTAGGATACAGTGGATGTAGTTCACGGGTTGGTTTCATTGCAAAACATCAAAAAGTGAGGGCAGGAGGAAAACAACAAGGGGAGACTTGGATTTATCTAATGCGTGGGGAGCATATGGCTTGTGATCCCTTCAGAAATATATTGAGCACTTTGGCTTTCATATTGGCTCATGCAAGGAGTATAAAGTAGCTATGAAATCATTCCTCGTGGTGTATATTCAAATGGTTCCAGGATACAAGATTAGTGATTTTTTCGTCGTTGGAATGAATGAATTGGATCTATGATACAATATTTCCATGGATTGTCACAGAGTTACAACAAGATAATTAATAATTAAACCCCTCCACTATGCAATCTCTCTGATCATCATCTTCTTTAAGATTCTTGTAGTGGTCAAAATTCGACCCTCATCAGGATGATGACACGTGTCCCAACTATCTAAAGCTTTCACCGAGAAATCCACAAATCCCAGAGTTCATTCCGGAGCCTCCGCTACATCCAACTTTCCCGAAGTCATCCTCTATCCCGAAGACCCTTTCAACTCGGAGCCGCCTTCCACCATTTGAGACATTTACCTCCCCGAGGTCTTTTTCACTCCGAGGTCTTTCCCAATCTAAAAGCCACAACTTCAAATCTGAGGCTCCAACAATAGAACGTCCAAGATCTCCGCCAATACGTATGCAATGCCTTTCTCCCTCACATTCCTAATATTTAATGCCTCTATCAATGCGGGTAGTAATGGACAGTGGCAGATTTTTCGGCATGCAATTCCATCAACCAGCTCCAATAATCACAGCCGTTACAACTAATTCAGCACACGAAGATCGTGCAGGTACAAACAGCCCGTCAATTTCGCCTCTACGCCGACATCCTTTTCAGGCATGTATGTTCCTTCTTCTCCTAAAAGAAGAGGATTGCTTCCCTAATCCTAAAAGCCTATAGACACATCATACCAATACGCCCGCAGTTACCTCTGCGGTCTTTTTGTCTACTACACCGACAGTTTTTCTCTACCGGTCCTTCCTCTTATTAAACCTAATAATTTTCACGCTCGATGGTCATAGGCCAGCACTATACCGATACTCCTAACTGGAAAGGTATCTTTTCCCATGTATGCTCAGACAGGTAGCATCGGAAAGCGCCTCAAATCACTTGCGGTGAGTCTAGTCAATAGCAAGGAAATTTTTATGCAGCATAAACTAGTGCTTTTATTGAGATCTGAGTCCATACTCACCTCCCATTCAACCCAAAACCTTTCACAAAAAGCTTATTCCCTAGTGTCGATGGCACTGAGAAAACAGGCCGTCATCCACAGTAGCGTCCCGTCAAATGGCAAAACAAATAGCACCACCAGAGGGCACAGTCCCCCCCGCCTACCGCAAATTAACAGGTTGCTACTGAGGACATTGGTTCCTCCTAACCTCGGGGGGAAGCCACCAGCATCTAATCGATACTGTTATTCGAAGGCCGGATCTTTCAGATACTTGCCGACATGAAGAGCTGATGAAGGAGCAACAGATTTGATCAGATTATGACAGAGAGCAAGCTAATGCTGCCCGCGAGAATGTCGTCCGCTATCAGGAGACGTTGAAGCACTCACAACGATATGCTACAGATTAACACCCTCCTAGAGCCCAGGAGCAGATACAATCAGAAATCGAGCCTGGAATTGGGGAGGCTCGGATCGATGAGCCCATCACAAATCAGAGGCGGCCCAGACCGGCATCCGCCTGCACGATGACTATCCGACAATGAGGCTGATTTGCCTCATTCCTGAACAGAATCCTATCACCGCCAGACTCAGAGAAGAATCGAAGAATCCTCCAACATTTGGGCCCCCGACGAATTAATTCAAAGACGAATAGAGGAGGCCAAACTGCAACTCCAAAGCGGATGTCGACTGATTTTTTCTGCACAGAAAAGTTAGAATATTAGATTAAGAATAGATGTGCAAGGTTCTCAGTTCTAATCCGCGGTAGCAAGGCTATGCGGTCGTGATCCTCAAGGAGGGACTGCGATAGAAGCGTTAAGCAAGTTAATCTCTAAAATTTATCTTTTTTTTTAGTTAATTGTCACGATGGTATTTACAATGAGTTGTGGTATTTACAATGGATCGAAGAAAAGAATATGGAGAGAGATGGATTTAATCTACAAAAAAGAAATAAAAAGAAGAAAAGAAAACTTACTTGAGTTGGAGAAAATAAGTGAAAACCTAATACTTTCTACCGTTTTTTCGGAGGCGTTGAACGTATGAACCTTGGGATCGAACTCAGTCCGTTGTCGCATTAGGTCATCAAGCCTTGGGCAAGCATGAGTTGATACGCCTCGAGGAGGAGAACATCGCCATGGAATATTGTTGGAACCCCGATCTTCGGTATACTTATGGTTCGGTAATCGCTTGCATGCTCATCACCAATCACAGAGATGAAAAGAGAAAAAGAAATAGAAAACAAGAATAAAAGTAAAACATAGAAATAAGAAACAAAACAAAATAATACCTTTATTGCTTTAATCCATGGCAGAGAAGAGAAGATACATCAGTGTCACCCTCAATATAATCATCTCTCTCTCTCTTTAAAATAAAAAGAAAAGAAAATCTAACTACAAAGGAAGAAACCCTAGAAAAAACCTAACTTTGGCCCTTGGCTCGCCTCTGGACGCTCTGTACATTGCAATGCAGGTGATATTTATAGGGCAGAAGACCACAGAGTCCGGGACGAAACTGCCCACAAAATTTGGGATTTAATCTCATCATTATTGCCGCGGATCCGCGGCTTTTGCCGCGGTTCCGCGGCAATCTGGTGGCTTCTGGCCACGCGCTTTGGCGCGTGGCCTCTCCTGGTCCGTCCATAGGGGCACCTGCTTCTGGAATTGTAATCCTGGCCTTTTAAATCTGGATTTTCGAGATAACTTGGTAATCAAGTTACCCTTAATCCAGATTTCTTCAAATCTTCCTCCCACGAATTTCTTCTTTATCTTGGCCTTTTAATCTGATCCTGCAGGTGTTTAGGGTTGGATAGAAGTCCACCCTTCCCTAAACTTCAATAATTGCAACTCTAGCCCTTGCATAATTGCACTTTGACACTTGATATTTGCATTTTGACCTGGGCTTCAAACATGGGCTTGGATCTGGGCTTTTGCTCTTTAGGCTTTATTTATTGTTAAAAGAACAATTCGAGGCCTGCACACAATAAATAATAAAATATTAATAAATGTGCAGAATTAGATAAATAAATATGAAAATGTGACGGTAAATATGATGATAAAAATGCACTTTTCACTACCAATCACACCCCCACACTTATCTTTTTGCTCGTCCTCGAGTAAAAACAAAGAAAAAGAAAAAGTTAATCTAACCTAACTCACTTTCGTAGGAATCACGATTGCACTTAGCACGTGCAACAAGCCGTTAACCCCTAGGTTACCCTAGAGGACGAGTGTTGTCTCGTGAGGGTTTTCAGCGGATTGCACCCACAAAATCCATAAAAGGAAATATTTGAATTATTATTGAAGAGACTAAGTAGTCTATAAGTTTTAGGATCCTCATTTTTATTCATTCTTCAGACTTAGTCTTTATAAAGTAAATTGTTATCCATTTTAGGTAAGGATTAAATTGAATTTCTAATATAGTCTTTTTCGTTACCAAAAGTCATACGCACCCTCGTGAATCTAGGAATTCCTTAACTTGGACTCTCATGCCTCTATATCATCTAATTTTCTTTCGTGTAAGTATCAAGGCTTCTTGAGGCCCTCATACCTAACTAATTGACTATTAGATGTGTTAATATATATATATATATATTTTTTTTTTGGCATGTATAACTCATCTAATTTTCTTTCGTATAAGTATCAAGGCTTCTTGAGGCCCTAATACCTAACTAATTGATTATTAGATTTGTTAGTACATTTAAGTAATTTTTCCTTAGTTCCCTCGGACTTTCTAATCCACCCATGTAGCGAACTTAAAGTCGGTGGCTCCCAAACCAGTCGGCTTTAGGGCACCAAGTGAGAAAACACCCCGCGGACTCAAATTCGAGTGAATTAGGCCCCAAAACTAAGGACTTTATTTTATTTACTCACCTTTAGGCATGAATACTTATGCTTCTTGAGGCACATGTATCAGCTTAATTGGTGAATTATTTTTTTTTCCTTTTTTTTTTTTTTATTATTATATTTTTTTATGAGGCACAAGGTCTTTGTCTTAGAATCCTAGATATGTATTTGGTATGCACATTTCATTAAGGTAAAAATCAAGACTAATTATTTATTCAATTTCTCTCCTATACCTAAAAATTAAACAATTTATTTATTTTGACCAAGTTTTTAGAAATCCTAATCATGATTTTCCTAATCCTTAAAACTAACTTAGATTTCTTTCAAAAAATAAGTCAAAATATTTCCTTATTATAACAAATTTTTTTTTTTTAAAATTTTTTTTTTTTATTAGCAATTTTTTTTTAGTTTTTACCTATGTTAGTATGTTAGTAAAGCCCATTTTTTTTTTTTTAAAAATTTTTTTTTTATTAGCAATTTTTTTTTTAGTTTTTACCTATGTTAGTATGTTAGTAAAGCCCACCCCCACACTTATCTCATGCATTGTCCTCAATGTATGAAATGAATGCATATATGCATGAAACAGAACAAGGGAAGGCGGAAAATTACCTTAGGGTGGTGGTTCCGGAGGTGGTCTAATTGGTCCACGAAATGCGGCCCAATCAAGATAACAGATAATTTGGTGGAACCCACCAGAAACTTTCCTTACATAACCCACTAAATATATGTATAATCATTTTTTAGAATTTTCACCCCATCAAATTTCCAAATTTCATAATAAATTTCAGAGTTAATTGTCTCAACCTCCTTGTCCCAAAATGGAGTATGAAAAGATGGAATGATTGACTTGGACATGGGAAGTACGGGAACGAATACTGACTCAGGGAAGAAGCTCAAATCAAGTAAGGGCTCAGGAGTCGGGCTAAGTTCGAGAAGTGGGTCCAAGTCAAAAAATTGAAACTCAAGTCCACAATCATCTTCCCACAATGGAATGTGACTCAATGGTGGTGATTCAAGTTCAGGAATGATAGATGTGGGAATCAAAACTGTCTCTAAAATATTACCTAAGTCGGGTAACAAAACAGGAGTCAATAATGATTCAGGAATTTGAACTTGATCATAGATTTGAGAATCTAAGTCACATTCGAGTTCTAATTCGGGAAAGGAAAAACTTGCCAAATTATCAGAATTTGAAGTTTCGGCAAGTTCACAAGATGGTACTGAATTAGAAACTTGTTGTTCCAAGCAACTTGGTTCGTCGGCTCTAATCAAGTGGTCATCGATATCAGAATCAGCCGGCCGGTGTAAGCATTCCACCATCAAATCTATGTCATGATCACGGGCTAATTTAGCCTCAGTCATGGCAGCTAGCATCCCTTCATAGTCGATAGGTGGATCATATTCTGATTGGACTTGAAAATAGGACGGGTAATCGTGATAAATTTGTGAGTCGGTGGACTCACGTATCATCATGTCTAAAATTGATGGTGATTTTTGCTTGGACTCATTCCTACTCATCATTTCCAAGATAGATGGATTTCTATTCTGAATGGGTGGATCTGAGTATGAATTTTGGGAAGAATGTGGACTAGATGGATATGAAGGACAATTAGGTTGAAAATTAGACTCGGGGGACTCGAAACCCCATGAACTCTGTGACGAGTTGAAATTATTATGAAGATTATAGTCATAAGATGGAGTGTGTGGGTTATATTCATTCGGATAAGACCATTCCGGCACACTAGATTGGTCAAAGTTAGAGTATGCCGAGTTGGTAATATCCGAATAATAGTTAGGGGTGTAATATGGATTAAAATTGGAATTATTCTTATATGCCATATCACACCAACACAACAAACAAATAAACAAACAAAAAAAGAAAAATTCTAACCTAAGTTAGGGTAGACCTATGACCTAGACGACTCCTAACTGGTTAGACCGTCCACAGGAGGTTGGGTGCAGACTTTGACCACAAGTTAATCAGCCAGGTCAGGGCAAGAGTGGTGGGAGGTTTTCCGTCAAAGACGTTCCTTAATTAAATAACCACCACACTTCGAGCTTTCGGCCCTCAATCCCCTTCCTAGACACTGATTTGGCAAGAGTCAACTTCCAACACCGTTCCCCCTTAGGATAATCTCCTAATTGAGTCCGAGATGTCCCTAGGGCCAATGTCTACTAATTTTAAGTTAGGCTTGGGTTAGTGAGTGCTTGGGATATGATTTTTGGGCTAAGGAAGAGTGATGAAATCCCCACCTTATCTTGTTAATGGGTTATGCCCTTAAGATGAATTAGTGCAAGTGTACAAGATAAATAGATAAGAATCACTCAAAGCAGAAAATCAACCAAGAGATGAATCCTATTCTACATGCAATGCGTACGTACCTTGCTCCTCCAGCACTCTTCAACAGTAAAGTAAAAGAATTGAAAGACACGTGCCTAGAATGCAATTGTCTAAACAATTTTTAATTACAACCAATTTTTTACTGTTGATTTAATTAGCAGGTATATGGTGAATAATACAGAAAGTTAAGTACTGCAGAAGCTGTATTTTGCAGAGCTGAAGAGCCTGCAGAAAATTGGTTAGGAGTCAACTCCTTTGTGCCGCGTTTGCGCGGCTTTTGCCGTGGGAACGCGGCACTCTGGAGGGATCCTGGGCTCTGCTTTCTTGAGCAGAGTCCAGGTCCACTTATATGTCACTGCAGTTGCCAAAATATTGTTTCTTCACCTGTAACCTGCAACAGAAAAGAATAAAGAATAAGTTAATAATTAAAATTTTTTTTTGTTTTAGAGATAACTTACCGTCCCTCCCCGGCAACGGCGCCAATTTGTCGACTGATTTTTTCTGCACAGAAAAGTTAGAATATTAGATTAAGAATAGATGTGCAAGGTTCTCAGTTCTAATCCGCGGTAGCAAGGCTATGCGGGTCGTGATCCTCAAGGAGGGACTGCGATAGAAGCGTTAAGCAAGTTAATCTCTAAAATTTATCTTTTTTTTTAGTTAATTGTCACGATGGTATTTACAATGAGTTGTGGTATTTACAATGGATCGAAGAAAAGAATATGGAGAGAGATGGATTTAATCTACAAAAAAGAAATAAAAAGAAGAAAAGAAAACTTACTTGAGTTGGAGAAAATAAGTGAAAACCTAATACTTTCTACCGTTTTTCGGAGGCGTTGAACGTATGAACCTTGGGATCGAACTCAGTCCGTTGTCGCATTAGGTCATCAAGCCTTGGGCAAGCATGAGTTGATACGCCTCGAGGAGGAGAACATCGCCATGGAATATTGTTGGAACCCGATCTTCGGTATACTTATGGTTCGGTAATCGCTTGCATGCTCATCACCAATCACAGAGATGAAAGAGAAAAAGAAATAGAAAACAAGAATAAAAGTAAAACATAGAAATAAGAAACAAAACAAAATAATACCTTTATTGCTTTAATCCATGGCAGAGAAGAGAAGATACATCAGTGTCACCCTCAATATAATCATCTCTCTCTCTCTTTAAAATAAAAAGAAAAGAAAATCTAACTACAAAGGAGAAACCCTAGAAAAAACCTAACTTTGGCCCTTGGCTCGCCTCTGGACGCTCTGTACATTGCAATGCAGGTGATATTTATAGGGCAGAAGACCACAGAGTCCGGGACGAAACTGCCCACAAAATTTGGGATTTAATCTCATCATTATTGCCGCGGATCCGCGGCTTTTGCCGCGGTTCCGCGGCAATCTGGTGGCTTCTGGCCACGCGCTTTGGCGCGTGGCCTCTCCTGGTCCGTCCATAGGGGCACCTGCTTCTGGAATTGTAATCCTGGCCTTTTAAATCTGGATTTTCGAGATAACTTGGTAATCAAGTTACCCTTAATCCAGATTTCTTCAAATCTTCCTCCCACGAATTTCTTCTTTATCTTGGCCTTTTAATCTGATCCTGCAGGTGTTTAGGGTTGGATAGAAGTCCACCCTTCCCTAAACTTCAATAATTGCAACTCTAGCTCTTGCATAATTGCACTTTGACACTTGATATTTGCATTTTGACCTGGGCTTCAAACATGGGCTTGGATCTGGGCTTTTGGGCTCTTTAGGCTTTATTTATTGTTAAAAGAACAATTCGAGGCCTGCACACAATAAATAATAAAATATTAATAAATGTGCAGAATTAGATAAATAAATATGAAAATGTGACGGTAAATATGATGATAAAAATGCACTTTTCACTACCAATCAGCGGACTGAAAGGAGTCACTGTCAGAGTCACCAACTCCCCTTTCTCCGAAGAGATCCTGGAGTGGAGTTCCCGAAGAAGTACACAACTCCAACTTTCGACTACTATTCCAGAATGATTGACCTAGTCCAATACATCAGGCACTTCCAAAACAAGATCGTGGTCCACTCTCAAAATGATCTGCTCTTGCATCTAACCTTTCCGTCCAGCTTGAAAAGCGTGGCCTAAGATTGGCTCTACTCTATGCCGTCCAATTCTCTCCACAACTTTGAGGAGATAACCAAAGCGTTTCTCACTTAATATGCCTCTCGCAGGAGGCCAAGAAGAATAACCACTGCCTTCTCACTGTCGAAATGAGGCACAACAACAGCCTTAAGTCCTACATTGAATACTTCCAAAGCCAGTTAGCCAAATTCCCCACAGTAGTGAGGATGTCTTTACACTCGCATTAATTAGCAGGCTCCAAGTTTCTCACCCCCTGTACAAATATTTGCTAAAGCATGACGTCACTCGGATGAGTGAGGTCCTATCCCAAGCACAGTCCTACAATTAATTTGAGAAAGTAATGAATCTCTCCGCCAACCACTCCGCCAAACTCGGCGAAGAAAGAGAAAAGTCCAAATCATAGTATGAAGATACTACAAGACCCCAAGAACCCAAATCGGGAGTAGCCCTCCTACAAGAGACAGGTGCTCCTTATTCTCTCACCGAGCCTGCTCCAAACTTTAATGCTGACAGAGCACTTTATCCCACTCAGGGTCCCCATAAACAAAGTCATCGATGCCATCAAGGACTAACCGTGGTTCAGGCATCCAATACTAATCCAATACAATCACGCACTTCCTGAAACAAAAGAGTATTATTACTCCTATGACAGCAAGGGGCATAGAACCATCATTGCAAAAACCTTCGAAGGTACCTAGGGTTTCCTCAAAGAATGCATCCTTACCCCCGAAGCGGTCTCTGGGTTAGGACAACCGAACACTTTACCGCCACCCAACCACAACACTTGATCTCCCATTCAAAGCAATTGAGTGATCCTACATCCCCAATAAAGACCGCGTAGTACCTGCATCCATGATACCCACTATATTTCAATTAAATTTCATGTATTTTATTTCACTAATCGAATAAAAATGTATTTTTGCCCCTAACCATTGCAACCCAATTATGCTCGCATGCTCCTCTGAAGAATTTCCCCCATTCGAAGACGGCAATGTGGACCTGTCTAAGGGCACCCCATCAGCTAGCCTGTGGGCAGTCAGGCCAACTTTGCTGCTAGAATTTCTCCCACTCGAAGACCAATTGTGTTTACACACTCTGTTGATGGTTGGAACCCCCACTCAAAGATGGCAACATGAACCCCCTACGAGCAGTCAAGCCAACTCCCCTGCTAGAATTTCACCCACTCGAAGACCTACCAAGTTTGCACGCTCCGCTAATAGGTTCCACCCCCACTCGGAGATAGCAACACGAACCTGCCTACGAGCACCTCCCCAGCTAGCCTACAAGCAGTCAGGCCAACTCTACCACTGGGATTTCTCGCACTCGAAGACCAACTAAGTTTGCCTCTCCACTGATGGGTTTCACCCCCACTCAGAGGCAACGAACCCAATCTGATTACAGGTATTACTCTCACTCAGTACCCTACCGATTTCATCGCTCCGTTGATCAAATTACCACAATTTGGAGATGATTGTGACCCAACTTCGCCGTTAGGATTTTCCTCACTTGGAGGCCAAAAGTTTACAGTTACCGCTGATGCGGTCTCCTCCACTCAGAAACAACAATGCAGACTTTTCAAACCACCCCATGTCTAACCAACCATATCAGAGGTAGAGATCAATACTCTGAATAGGCATGGTTATACCAATTCCAAAAGCCAATAGTAAAAACAAGTCAGGCAAGATCTAAACATTAACCATTTTCATTCTAAAATATTTTCATTCCAAATAACATTCTATTATATTTATTTGATCACATCTAACAAGAGTAATACAATAAATTCCATTACATTGCTGTGTTACAACTTTGATAAAAAATACAGTAGATCCAGGTCCATATGCTCCAATCCATCCGGCTAGTCACGCCTTACTTGCGAACTCAGAGGATACACTCAGAGTCATAGGGGGTACCCACCGGAAGACACCATCCCATTGCTCACGCCACTACTTAGAGATCCTGTTCGGTGAAGAGAAGACTAAAAATCCAAGGTCAGAGATGATGTCTCAGCCTAAGACACCTCTTCCTTTCCACTTCCAACGACTCCAAGGTAGACATACCGATGCCATTGTCCCTCTCGCGTTGCGAGAAGGATGAGGACTCTCAGAAAGCCCACTGGGAGAGCAGCAGTGTTGTTCGATGAGACGGGCTTCAGAAGACATGCAAGATAGTGATGAAATCATGTATGCGCCCCAATACGCCCAGGAGAAGTACCACTACCAAATAGAGATAATTCAAATCACCAACAGAGAGATCCAGCTGGCCCATGTGATAACTATTAGCCAACTGTACAGTCAACAATTAAATTCAAAAAATCCGCAGCAGTCCAAAAAGATTCGCTGAACAAGCGTCGTGATGAGTTTTAAACATTCGCAATCCCGGTATCTTCGCTTCCCCGATTTCTCTTTCATAGATTCCAACAAGTGGGGAAGCGGTGTTGGAACTTGATTTTGATGATACATTTGTGAAGCCATTTAATTGGAGCACTATTTCACAAGCTTATATAAGAGTTCTACATGCTCAAAACTTCCCAAGGATAATGGCTATGGATTTGTATTGTAATGTTTTTTAGAATGTTAGAAGCCTTAAGCACACACACATCATAAGCCAATTAGTCGAATTATACCCTTTATTAGTTGACTTATATATCCTATAGTCAACTTGAAACTTTCTGTAGTTGACTAACCTCTGTCCTGAAAAGTTACCAACTCTGTTTCTTGACAGTTAACATTGTTAGTCGACTTATCCACCTTATTAGTCGACTAATACTTGTTGTAGTCGACTAATACCCTTCTTCTGGTCAATTATATTCAGTTTCCAAAAACATGTCACATGTATCAGTCTTTCCCTTGTCGACTTGCCCCCTTTACTAGTCGACTAATATAGGCAAAAATTGTTCTTCTAGTCGACTAACCCATAGACTCAAGTCGACTAATAGAAGTTTCTGACTGTTAGACAGTTTCTGATTTCTGGTCTTTTATCTAACATTTCAATATTCAAATTTGTCCTGATAACTACCCTAACTGATCATAGATTTCAGCTATAAATAGGGATATTGTCCTATGCTAAAAACACCAATTCAAAATACAAGTTTTCTGCCAAAAATTCTGTTTAAAAATCTGTTTTTTAGAAAATTGTTTCCACTTTCATTTCTTCACTCAAATTCCTACTCTATAGTGGAGATTTCTAAGAGTCCACCTATAAGAGCCCTTGTTCACGATCACATACAGATTCAAGGCTTATAGGATTGATTGTATTCACTCAAAGAGAAAGTTTGTACAAGAGCATCTTCGGGTTGAAGAGAGGTTGCACAAGGTGTTGTGGTCTTCTTCGTTTGTAAGAAGAGTTGTACACATTTGATAAAGGAGATTTGTCAAGTGGTATACAAGGTGTTGATTTTGAGTGTACAAAATCAAACATTAAAGAAAAATCTCAAGCGGGTGATTTGGGGACTGAATTTAGGTCACGAAGACCGAACCAGGATAAATCTCTTGTGTTTGCGTTTGCTTTCTTTTCTAAGATTTATTTCCTTACTTGCAAGTTCTTTATATTTAACGCTAATATCTTTTTTTGAGTGTTGACGTATATTTTAGATCCTACAATTGGTGTCAAATCAGGACCAACAAGCGGAGAGCATCTGAGTTGTCAAAATTCGACCCTCATTAGGATGATAATACGTGTCCCAACTACCCAGAGATTCCCACAACTCAGCTATTCTGGATCCTCCACCACATCAACGTTCTTGAAGTCCGCTCTATCCTGAAGATCCTTCAATCTTAGAGCTACCTTCTACCATTTTGCAACCTCTACCTCCCCGAGGTCCTTTCCAATATGAGGTCTTCCCTGACCTGAAGGCCCTAACTCTAACCTGATGCTTCAACAACAGATTGTCCAAGACCTTACTGGACAGTTATGCAACAGTTTCTTCTCTATGTTCATAACGTGTAACACCTCTATCAATTGGGTAGTTCTAGACAGTGGCAGATTTTTGACATACAATCTCACCAACCAGGTCCAATAATCACAACCGTTATAACAAATTCAGTACGTGAAAAACATGTAGTTATAAGTAGCCCGTCAATATCACCTCCATGCCAGCATCCTTGTCAGGTACATATGAGGGTTGCTTCTCCAATCCAAAAAGTGCACACACAAGCACCCCCCATACCAATATGCACCGATGCCAGCATCCATGTCAGGTACATATGAGGGTTGCTCTCTAATCCTAAAATACACGCGCGCGCACACACACCCCCCCATACCAATACGCCTGTAATTACCCTCTGCGTGGTCCTTCTATCCACTACATCAGCAGTTTTCCTCTGTCAGCTCTTCCTTTCATTCCACCCTTCTATCCACTGCATCAGCAGTTTTCCTCTGTCGGCCCTTCCTTTCATTCCACCTACTGATTCTCAAACCCGAGGGTCTTAAGTTGGCATTGATCGATCGCTGATATTGCATAATTATTATCATATTCTCATACTTATTATATAATAAACTTTGCTTTTTATCCTAATTACTGTCTAATTTATATGCAGGCCCATTGCTAAAAAAAGGAAAGGGAAACGAGCCCAAAAGCCTATCAAATTATGATTTAATTCAGAACTAATTCGAAATCAAAAAATCAGGGTAGATCATGGCAAATCAGAGAGGTTGAAAACCAGTTAAAATGAATCTTCCCAAATCAAGTGGTTAATGAAAAAACACCTAGAGGGGGGTGAATAGGTGTAAGTGCTAATCTAGGACTAAATGCAAAACTATGTGTGCTAAATGCGGAAGCTAATGCAAATCTTGCAACACACTTAATACAATCAACAAGTGTAGCCGAATTCCCCTTGCGAGGCTCTGGACTAACTCCTCTTGATTCCCCTAGATATGGGTTGAGGCACTATGTGAAGCTCTTGTTGATTAGGTACAAGTGAGGCACACACACAATCAAGCCAAGCATATAAGAATGAATAGCAATATGAAATAATGCAAGGCAATATGAAATATGCTCAACACAAGCAAGTATGATATGATATGAAGTATGATGCTTTGCACAAATGTAAAGAGAGTAGAGTTGAGAGAAATTGGATCAAACGCTAACACAAAGATTTGTTTCGAGGTTCGAGTACCCAACTCTACATCCCCGCCTACACCACCGTGTAGGATTTCCAATCCACTATAGGAGTACCGAACTCCTCTCTCAACCTTACAAAGCCACCGAGGCTATACAATCACAATCCACCTCTACCGAAGAGGGATAAGGCCCATAGCCAAAACAAACACAATCACCTCTACCGAAGAGGGATCTAAGCTCAATACCACTCCGATCAACCTCTACCAAAGAGGGATACAACAAAAACAAGGAGGGTTTACAACTTAGAGGCTTAACCTCAACACTTCTCTTTTTCTCTCTTTTCCACAAAAACAAGATCCTAATAGATTAGGATAGGTGATAGCTCAAGTGTGGAAACAAGGTGTTTTTGGAAACAAGCAACAAAGAAAAACTACTTGGGAAATCTCTTGTATATGAAAGAAATAAAAGACCAAATCAAAATCCCAAAACCTAGTTCTCTTTGATTTTCCAAAAACCCAAAAACAAATAAGATGAAATCTTTTTGGCTTAAAAACTCTTTTAAAACTCTTTTAAACACTAGAGAAAGTCTGAAATTTTTCTCCTTGAAAACCTTAGCCAAAATCCCAAAGAGATGGGGTTTATATAGGCCAAAACAGAAACTAGCCGTTAGAGCTGAGCTGGCAGCTCTGACAGGCAACGGTCGACCGGCCGGTCGACCGTCCAACGGTCATATTTTGACCCGTTGGAGCTACCGGTCGACCGCCGGGTCGACCCAAACTAACAGAGAGCAGAACTCTCTGCAGCGGTCGACCGTCCGGTCGACCGGACCACTGTGCTGCAGACGTACACAAGTCTGTGCACGTCGGTCGACCGGTGCGGTCGACCGTCCCTTGGTGCGGTCGACCGTCCGGTCGACCGACCAGCCTGTCAGCACAAAAATAAGATCAGAAAATTTGGGAAAAATGTTTTATAAAAATCTTTTATCTTTTTCTAAAAATTCTATAAAACTTGTTTTTAACATTTTTATATTGAAACATAAACATGTGATAAAAATTTTCAAGACATATATCAATCATATCAATTCATTTTTGTGTCTTGCCAATTTTATCAAAAACCAAAACTTGTATTTTTATCAACTTGATTTTTTCAATAGGAATCTGATTTTCCTAAAACTTTATAGAAATACAAAAACATGATATTTGAACATTATTAAGCATGATGCATATGGACATAGGTCCAATATACATTCACAAAATATATCACAGTTTTTGTTCTTTAATTTCAAAAATATGTTTTATACCAAAACATAAAACTACATGAATAGGTATGTCAAACTAAGTTTGTATAAGTCATATAAGCATGTATGTATATAGAGCACATCTAATATACATATAAAATATGTAAACTTGTTTTGATCAAACTATTCATGAAAACCAAAATCCAAATCATGAAATGTGTGTGTATGTGTACTTGAGCATATCAACTATACTAAACTTTACAAATGGATCTAAACACACTAAACTAACTATGGATACCTAAGTCTTCGAGTCATCAAGAAGACTTGCTCCAAAACTCCATCCATGGGCTAGGCAATGTGTGATCTTGAAGCTTTGGCCCTGGAATCACCATGATAAGCTTCCAAACACCTTGTTGAAGCTAATCACCAACTAATATCTTGGTTAATGATCTGAAACTTAAACAATACAAGATTATTAGTAAACATAAATACATGAGTTAATCATCATCAAACTAGGGTGGAAGGCCTTTGGGCCAACAATCTCCCCCTTTTTTATGATGACAAAACTCATGGAGTTATATATGCATGGATTAAAGTAAAGCTTCAAGGAAGCTCCCCCTTAACTCATGCATAGCCAAATAAACATAATAATATGCAATGAAGGCTCTTAAAAACATGAATGCACAAATATGCATAAACAATGAAGGTTCTAGATACCAATGAAATATTTAAAGCAAAGCATGCTCTAGATACCAATAAATAAACATTTTCTAGATGCTCTAGATACCAATAAACATACATTAAACTATATTAAACTTAATATATGCAAAAACATAACTATGCATATATATAAAACTCACAAATAATTCCCCCGTTTTGTCAATCATCAACAAAGGGGTAAACATTCAAAAACTATAAATAAAATGAGGGGTAAAAATTTTTCTCCCCTTTTTGAGTCAATCAAAACAATACAAACAATGGTCTCCCCCTTTTTGTCTAAAACAAAACAAAGTCAATAAGGGGTGACTACAAATATGATATCAATTAAAAATATGTCAATGAAGCATCTTGATACCAAATGAAGATAAACAAAGATTAATAAATGTTATATGCTATATACATTCATGAAAAGGAAGACGCTAAGTTAGCTTGCCTACACATATGAGTTACATGAAGAAAGAAAGACACGCCCTAATTCACATAACACAAAATATGTAATGCATAAAAGGAGATATGAAGCTCCCCCTACACACGTGTACCACATACGGAAGAGTTGTCAAGCTCTTCAATACAAGATACACTCAACATGAATTTATACACATAGAGGCAATGTAAAATAAATATGTTTTTCTTAAACAAAATTTTGAGATACTAATTTAAAACATTTAACATAAACATCTTAATATCATTAAGAGAAATGTGTTCTTTTAAACATATGATACCAATTTGAAACTATATTTTAACATAAAGCAAGGGAGTGGAAATCAAATACCAATTGAAAGACAACATCAAATTTTCTCCCCCTTTATGAAATACCAACTAAACATATGCATAAGCTTGTTAAGATACCAATTGAAAACAAATCAAACAATAGAAATTTTTCAAGCTTAGCATAAACAAGTATATATACGTATGAAAATTAGATACCAATTGACATTGATATTCTTGAAAAAGTAAGCATACATATACAAAACATATATGAGTATACAAAAAGATCAAAAATTGATACCAATTGAAAGTGTTCAATGATACCAATTGAAAGAATAGGGTCAAGTGTATATCTCATATTATAACGAAGAATATGAACTAGTTAAAATGAAAAGTTTTGTTAACTAGTACGAAATCCTTCAAGTAAGGAATAAATACAAATCATTTTTCATAAAAATGAAATCCACATGATAATCAACACTCTAATCCAATTAAGCATAAAAATGTCTCATGAAAACAAAACATGAGCAAATAATAAATGTGAGTGTACAAGTCAAGTATGGAGATCACAATCATGAAAATTTGTTCAATTAAGTTCAATTATTCCTTTAAACAAGAAAACTAAAAATTAATATTATTTAATCTTCAAGGCATATGTATGTCTAATACAAACCAAAGTATACATACATATCCAAGATACAAACGAGTCCACAAGGATATATGCATGAAGGCACGTGGCTCAAAAAGGATATTCACGTATATCTAATGGTTTGGACAAGGTAAACATATACATGAAGTTTAAATACCAATTCAAGGAAAACATGAAAAGCATGAAAAGTATGAAAATTTAGCTTTTCATTAAAACAATTTGATACCAATTCTTTTCAAGGTATATGTATGATTTGTCAACACAAGAAGTATACATACATATCCCTTAAACACACTTGAGTCCATAATAGATATTTGCATGAAAGGCAAATGACTCAAGGGGTATACATGTATATCTTCAAGTTTGGCAAAATACACATATACATGAAATGAAAACTCATAATCATAAAAACAAATACCAAAAATGGAATACAAGTTTAAAATGTATGAATCATCAAAACTAGACTATACTAGCACATCTAGTGGGAACAAACAAGCATTCAATCCCAAACATATATAGATTTGTTTGTAGCCCATCATATGTACAAATATAAATCCTAGTCTTAATGAAAACTAACATCTAAACATATATTCAAAACATGAAGTATCAAAACAAACATGAATATTATTTTGCTATATAAAACAAGCAAAGATTCATCAAAAATTCTTTTATCAAACTTCTAGGTATATGTATGATTCATCCAAATTTAACAATATACATACATATCCCAACCGAAAATGAGTCTATTAAAAGTATTTGCATGAAGGCAAAAGACTCATGGGTATACATGTATATTTATTAGGTTTGAATTCAAATACATATACATGAAGTAAAAAACATGAAAATAGGCATAGCAAGTATAAATGAAGGAATCATCAAAACTAGCTTATACATGTGCATATAGTGGGTACAAATGAGCATGAAGTGCAAACATATAAAAGTAAATTTGTTCTCACTATGTGTACATGCATACATGCAAGTTTTGATAAAATCTACATCTAAACTAGTTTATACCACATAAAGCATAAAACAACAAAAAATCATCATGAGAAAACTAAAACATGATTACTATGTAAATTCACATGTATTAGATTCATGATGTACATTATAGCTTAAACAAAAGTGAGAACACTAAGTATGGGTTCATATAAGTATGTGTGTCTCAAATACTATACATGTATGTCAAGGATCTAATAAACATGGAATGAACATACTAATCCATAGACATCAAAAACATGTTATAAAGCATCAAAACATGCTACAAACAATAATATGAAAGCATGTAAACAATAAATGGGAGTTAGGAATTTGTTACCAAAACCTAGAAGACAACTCTCCTTGTCTCCAAAAACATGGTGGTCATCTCCACCAAAACTTCCCTTGAAAGTGATGCATCCAATTGATTTCCTTTAAGTTCGGAACGCATCCACTCCAAGGTGTCATCACTCTCACGTCATGTGAGAGCCCACACCTACATCATAAACAATAGGAGGGGTGGTCTTTGGTACCCACATCTTATTGGGTCCATGGGGGTTAGTCCCTTCTCTAACCCAAACAAATTCTTTGCTAAATTTGAAACATTTAATCTATCATAACAAAATTTAGCAAGATGGCCTTTTCGGCCACAATGTGTACATGTGTACACATGAGCATACATGTGTTGATGGTGTCCGTGTGGAGCATGTGTATGCCGTGGAGGGTGTGCATGCATAAAAGTTGGAACTTGTTTCTTACGAACCAAGGTTTCCAAGCGAGTGTGATTCATGACACATTTGCTCATAGTGGAGCCCAAACAATATACTTTCTCCTTAAGCATGGATATATCATTATTAATCTTAGAAGAAGAGGTACATGCATTAGGTGAAGTGTGTGATACTACCCTAGCATGGCAAACATGTGCATCAATATTATTTGTAAAACAATATTTTTGTCTAAACAAACATTCAACTCATTTGAAATAGAAATAATTTTGTTTTTCAAAGCAACATTCTCTTTTAAAACAAAATCTACTTTTGAAGACAAGTTCTCATTTTTCTTCAAAAGAACATGGCAATAATTTTTAGATTTTAAAAAATTATTTTCTTTTAGTGCAAGTTCTAATTGAGATCTCAATGAATCCCTTTCATTATAGACCTCAACCTTCTCTTGCAAAATATTGTTAAGTCTAGCATGCAAACTCTTATTTTCTTGTTCAATTCCTAGACTTTTCTTTTTCAACAAATTATATTTTTCTATTAGTTTTTCACAAACAATAGAAAGTTCTTCATTTAAAGCATGGGGATCTACAATATCATCACATGAAGAACTAGCATCATCACTATCTAGTTGAAGTTTCGATTGTACCTCAAGGAGTCATTCCCTTGGACCATATAGCATTGTGATTCGGAATCTCCACTAGACTCCTCCGGTTGATTTGGCAATTGAAGCTCGGAGGTGGTGGTTGTTGTCAATAGATTCCATACTGCAAAAGCGGAATCAAGATTAGAAACATGCATAAGATATTCTTTTGAAAGCGTGCTTCTAATGGCCTCTAGGGCTTGTGCATTGGCCCCTATATGAATGCGATTTTCAAGATAGCATTTCTTGGTAGCCGCAAGGAATACATGTAAACCTAGGGTTTGGAGGTATATGGACATCCTAGTCTTCCAAACAAGAATGTTGGAAGCATCACACATTGGTGGGGTCATGAAGTCCATGGTAAACTATATGAGTGTGCCAAAAAACAAATGCAAACAAATGGATCTCACTCCTAGGATGTTAAGCCTAAGTATCAGGAGCACCCGCTCTGATACCAATTGAAAAAATACCTAGAGGGGGGTGAATAGGTGTAAGTGCTAATCTAGGACTAAATGCAAAACTATGTGCGCTAAATGCGGAAGCTAATGCAAATCTTGCAACACACTTAATACAATCAACAAGTGTAGCCGAATTCCCCTTGCGAGGCTCTGGACTAACTCCTCTTGATTCCCCTAGATATGGGTTGAGGCGCTATGTGAAGCTCTTGTTGATTAGGTACAAGTGAGGCACACACACAATCAAGCCAAGCATATAAGAATGAATAGCAATATGAAATAATGCAAGGCAATATGAAATATGCTCAACACAAGCAAGTATGATATGATATGAAGTATGATGCTTTGCACAAATGTAAAGAGAGTAGAGTTGAGAGAAATTGGATCAAACGCTAACACAAAGATTTGTTTCGAGGTTCGAGTACCCAACTCTACATCCCCGCCTACACCACCGTGTAGGATTTCCAATCCACTATAGGAGTACCGAACTCCTCTCTCAACCTTACAAAGCCACCGAGGCTATACAACCACAATCCACCTCTACCGAAGAGGGATAAGGCCCGTAGCCAAAACAAACACAATCACCTCTACCGAAGAGGGATCTAAGCTCAATACCACTCCGATCAACCTCTACCAAAGAGGGATACAACAAAAACAAGGAGGGTTTACAACTTAGAGGCTTAACCTCAAACACTTCTCTTTTTCTCTCTTTTCCACAAAAACAAGATCCTAATAGATTAGGATAGGTGATAGCTCAAGTGTGGAAACAAGGTGTTTTTGGAAACAAGCAACAAAGAAAAACTACTTGGGAAATCTCTTGTATATGAAAGAAATAAAAGACCAAATCAAAATCCCAAAACCTAGTTCTCTTTGATTTTCCAAAAACCCAAAAACAAATAAGATGAAATCTTTTTGGCTTAAAAACTCTTTTAAAACTCTTTTAAACACTAGAGAAAGTCTGGAATTTTTCTCCTTGAAAACCTTAGCCAAAATCCCAAAGAGATGGGTTTATATAGGCCAAAACAGAAACTAGCCGTTAGAGCTGAGCTGGCAGCTCTAACAGGCAACGGTCGACCGGCGGTCGACCGTCCAACGGTCATATTTTGACCCGTTGGAGCTACCGGTCGACCGCCCGGTCGACCCAAACTAACAGAGAGCAGAACTCTCTGCAGCGGTCGACCGTCCGGTCGACCGGACCACTGTGCTGCAGACGTGCGCAAGTCTGTGCACGTCGGTCAACCGGTGCGGTCGACCGTCCCTTGGTGCGGTCGACCGTCCCGGTCGACCGACCAGCCTGTCAGCACAAAAATAAGATCAGAAAATTTGGGAAAAATGTTTTATAAAAATCTTTTATCTTTTTCTAAAAATTCTATAAAACTTGTTTTTAACATTTTATATTGAAACATAAACATGTGATAAAAATTTTCAAGACATATATCAATCATATCAATTCATTTTTGTGTCTTGCCAATTTTATCAAAAATCAAAACTCGTATTTTTATCAAACTTGATTTTTTCAATAGGAAATCTGATTTTCCTAAAACTTTATAGAAATATAAAAACATGATATTTGAACATTATTAAGCATGATGCATATGGACATAGGTCCAATATACATTCACAAAATATATCACAGTTTTGTTCTTTAATTTCAAAAATATGTTTTATACCAAAACATAAAACTACATGAATAGGTATGTCAAACTAAGTTTGTATAAGTCATATAAGCATGTATGTATATAGAGCACATCTAATATACATATAAAACATGTAAACTTGTTTTGATCAAACTATTCATGAAAACCAAAATCCAAATCATGAAATGTGTGTGTATGTGTACTTGAGCATATCAACTATACTAAACTTTACAAATGGATCTAAACACACTAAACTAACTATGGATACCTAAGTCTTCGAGTCATCAAGAAGACTTGCTCCAAAACTCCATCCATGGGCTAGGCAATGTGTGATCTTGAAGCTTTGGCCCTGGAATCACCATGATAAGCTTCCAAACACCTTGTTGAAGCTAATCACCAACTAATATCTTGGTTAATGATCTGAAACTTAAATAATACAAGATTATTAGTAAACATAACTACATGAGTTAATCATCATCAAAACTAGGGTGGAAAGCCTTTGGGCCAATAGTTAAAACCAAAGATCAAAGGCCGTTTCGTCAAATCCTGGAGCTGAAACGGGAAAACTAGCTGGAAATAAAGGAGAATCAACAAAAGAGGGAATGTCACCAATCAGGTGTGGCCATCTGGCCACACCATGGCCGCAGAAACGCGACAGTTGTATCAGTTGGGGAAGCGTTTGCTCCCCCTATCTTCGTACGCCTCTCCCCGTTGGGTTTTGCCTATAAATACTAGGTTTTTCAGAGACCACAGGGAACGACCATATACAGATAGAATTTAGGCCAGTTTTTCATTCTTTTTAGTGTAGGTTTTTATTTTTCTTTTTATGTAATTTTTAGTTATATTTATGTAATTCAGAGGAGATCAGAGTTTCATAGGAGAACGAGAGTGAAGCTTGTACTGAGAGTGACACCGGTGTAAGTTGTTCTTCTTTTCTCTTATTGTTATAAGATTGAATCAATAGTTGCATTTGTAAGTTCTTCATTATTTTTTGTGTTCTTTTTCTTCCTTTCTAATTTTCGTTTGGTACCAATTGCTATCCAGTGAGTCTTATAGCATCGAAAGAGCCTTGCCTTTGCGAGTGCTATCGCTAACTCATGACGATAGATTTTTAGTCTGATTCTATATCATTTCATACTTGTATCGTCTTGATGATGTAATGTGAAAGAGACGGGAATTAACTCTTATGGGCTATGCGTTGATCGCCTCTACTTCATGGTAATATCATTGCCACAGATTCAAGGTAAGAAGTGGGCCAAAGGAAGTAAGTAATTTTAACTTTCTTTTCTTTTAATTTTAGTTTAGATCACCAACACCAACTCTTTTATCACTCTTTTCAATTTCGTTGTATATATCCATTTCTATTTTCTCTACCTTCTCAATCTACCACTTTCTTCCTAACATAACTGTAACTCTATTTTCTCTTTTCTTTTAAAGAACTAAAAGAAGACTTTAACCATTCTTTGTAACTTAAAAGAGAACTTACTAAAAAGCTTTCATCGCTATATGGCACAGAATGTTGGGCTATAAAGAGACATCATGCCCAGAAGTGAGTGTAGTAGAGATGTGCATGCTTCGTTAGATGTGTGGTAACACACGGAGAGATAGATAAGAAATAAGGATATTCGTACCAAGATAGGTGTAGCCTCTATAGAAGAGAAGATGTGAGAAAATCGCCTATAATGGTTTGGTCATGTGCGACGTAGACCTGCAGATGCGCCAGTCCGGCGAGTAGAGCGTATCAATTTAGGGCAAGTTAAAAGAGCGCAGGGGAGACCGAAGAAAACATGGATGAAGGTAATACGACAAGATATAGAGGCTAAAGGTCTTAGTGAAGGCATATTGCTTGATAGGAATGAGTGGAGAAAGCTGATCCATGTGCCCGATCCGGCGTAATTCTCTTTTGGTTCATGTAGCCTACCCCCAAATACTTGGGATAAATGGCTTAGTTGTTGTTGTTACTAATAATCTTCCATCGCTAGTCCCTCCTTATAGATCACGACCCGCATAGCCACTTGCTATAGCGGTAGAATTGAGCACCTTACACTACTGTTTTAAAAGTTCTGAAATTCTGTATTTTTGTGTGCAGGTAAAAAATCAATCAAATTTTGGCGCCGTTGCCACGAAGGGACAGTAAGTTATTCTCTTTTTAGATTTATATTTTGGTTAACTTTCTTCTTTGTTCTTGATGTACAGGTTTGACAACAAGGAATTTTTGCTGCAGTGGACATATAAGTGGCCCTGGACTCTGCTCAAAAAAGCAGAGCCCAGAAGCCCTCAAATTTGCTACATTCCTGCGGCAATATGAGTGAACTACTAACCTATATTTCTGTAGGTTGGCTAAATTGTAAAGTTTAATATCTTTAGCGTTTTATTTCCTTATTTGACTCACTGTACATACATTTCTAATAACAATAGTAAAAGATTGATTGTAAATGCTAAAAATGATTTAGACTTTGCATTTAGGCACGTACTATGTCGTTACATTTTCTATTTACTGTTGAAGAGTGCTGGAGCTGAGGTATGTGTGCATAGCATTTAGTATAAGGTTTATTCTTGTATGAAATATTGCTTGAGTGTTACTTTTTTCTATATACTTGTACATTGCACTAAAATTGATTTAAGGGCTTGTCCTATAAACAAGATAAGGTGGGGAAGTCATTACCCTCCCTTAGCCCACAAACAATCTCCTCACTCACTAACCCAAACCTAACTAAAACTGAGTAGATGTTGGCCCTAGGGACATCTCAGACTCAAATAGGAGACTGACCTAAGGGGGAAGTTGATTTGAATTTGACTCTTGCCAAATCGGTGTCTAAGGTTGGGGATTGAGGGGCGAAACCCTGAAGGCTGGTGGTTTGGCATAATTAGGCCCGTTGCTTTAAGCACGAATACCTTCCACCAATCTTGCCCCTACATAGCCGATTAACTTGTGGTCAGATTCAGCAATAAACCCCCGTGGACAGTCTAATCAGTTAGGAGTCGTCTAGGTCTAAGGTTTACCCTAACTTAGGTTAGATTTTTTTTATTTATTTGCTTATTTGTTTGTTTTTCTTTGTTTGTGTTTGACATTTTCTATGTGATATGGCTTATAACAATAATTTTTTCAATTTTAATGGTAATCTATATTACACCCCGACCACTTTTTCAGATATTACCAACCCGACATATCATAACTTTAACCAATCTAGTGTGTTGGATTGGTCTTATCCGAATCAATATAACCCATGCCTCCAATCTTATGACCATAATTTTTAAAATAATTTCAACTATTCATAGAGTCAATGTGGATTCACCTCCCCCGAGTCCAATTTTCAACCAACTTGTCCTCCTTATCCACCTTGTCCACAATATTTTCAAGATTCATATTCAGTTCCACCAGTTCAAAATAAAAAACCATCAATCTTGAAAATGAGTATGCGTGAGTCTGAGCAACATTCACAAAATCTGACGGACTAACGATTTCACCACAAATTCTAAAATAAAACTTCATCTTTTCAAGTCCAATCGCAACAAAACGATGAACCAATTAACTATGAAAAGCTACTTGAAGCCATAATTCAGGTTCAAATCGCTCATAATCATGATATATATATATATATGATGGTCCAAACTCTCCATTCTCACCCTTTGACCATTTCTGATATTACTAACAATTCAATTAGAGTCAAAGAATCATGTTGTTTTGAAAATAAGATTCCATTTCAGCACACCCATTTGAACTTGCCCAAACTCCAATTTTGAAAACCATATTGACATCTTAGCAAGTTATCCCTTTCTTAAAATTAAACTTGAAAATGAATATGATCCTGAACCTCAACTTGGTGATTCAATTCTACTTTCTGATTCAATAATAACTCCGGTATCTTCACCTGATTTCAATCTTTTTCCTGAGTCAATATTGGATCCTGTGCCAATTCATTATGAAATTGAATCGCCAATCTTTTATAATCATCATATTTCTTAACCAATTTCATACTTTTAAAAGTCCCATTGACAAATTGATAAGTTCTTATGTTTATGAATTGAACTCAATGAGAAATGTGACCTAGATTCTTAAATTTGTGATCCAGTTCAAATTCATATTGACCCTGTTTTGTTACCCGACTTGAGTAATATTTTAGAGTCAGTTTTGATTCCCATACCTGTCAATCTTAAACTTGAATCACCAAGCTTAGAGAGTCACATTCCATTGTGGGAAAATAAATATGGACTTGAGTTTCAACTTCTTGATTTGAACCCACTTTCTAAACCAATCTCGACTCCTGAACCTTTACTTAACTTAAGTCTCTTTTCTAAGTCGGTATTAGTTCATGTACTTCCTAAGTTCAAGTCAATCATTTCATCTTTTCACACTCCATTTTGGGACAAGAGTATTGATAAAATTGACTCCGAAATTATTTGTGAAATTTGAAAATTAGATAAGGTAAAATTCTTAATAAAAAGCATTCATATATACATCATTTTAGTGGGTTATATTAGAGTAGGTTCCTCCGAGCTCCACGCAAATTAGATTGGGCCGCATTTCGTGACCAATCAGACCACCACCGAAACCACCACCTTAAGATAATATTTTCCTTCCCTTTCTTCTTTTTCATACATCTATGCATTAATTCAACATTGAGGACAATGCATGAGATAGGTATGGGAGAGGGTTCTAACATAACTTAGATTTTCTTTTTATTATTAAAAAATTATTATTAACGTTTTCTTTACTTTTAAAAATTTTTGAAAATAGAAACAATATTTTGACATATTTTTTGTAAGAAATTAAGTCAATTTTAAGGAATAGGAGAAGCATAATTAGTATTTCTTATACTTGATCAAAATAAGATTATTTGTGTAATTTCTAAGGTTAGGAAGAAAATTTGTGAAAGTAATTTAGTCTTAATCTTTACCTTGATAATATATAAATGCTTTATATACTTACACACTTAGGGTTCAAAAATAAAGATTTCTATACCTTATTAAAAAAAAGAAATATATATATATATATAAATCCTCTTATTAAGTTGGATATTTGTGCCTCATAAAGCATAAGTATTCACGCCTAAAGGCGGTTCATATAATAAAGTCCTTAGTTTTGTGGTCTTGTTTGCTCGAGTCCTTAAGTCCTTGGGGTGTCTTCTCACCCGGTGCCCTAAAATCGTTTGGTTTGGGAGTCACCGATTAAAGCCTCGTTACATGGGCAGATTTAAAAGTCTAACAGAACTAAGGAATATTACCACCAAAAATAAATAAATAAATAAGGCATAAGAGTTAGAGTTAAAGAACCCTTAGTCAAAATTTCACGGTCACGAGGTGCATATGACTTAGGGTAAAGTAATAGACTAGATGAGAAGTACAATTTGATTCCTTACTTTAATTGATAACAAATTTTTGAATAGATACTAAGTTTAGGAATGAAAAATTTAGTTTTCCTATAACTTATAGATTACTTAATTCTTACAATATATTTCAAATATTTTTCTCTTTCAAAATGTGATTTCAAAATGCTAACATTTTTCTCTTTCTTTATGGATTTTGAGGGTGCAATCCACTGAAAATTCTCATGAGACAAAACTCGTCCTCTAGGAAAAACCTAAAGGTTTAACGGCTTGTTGCACATGAGTGCAATCGCGTGACCTGCAAAAGTGGTCTAACAATCTTTGGTTTAGTTTTTGTTTTGCTCGAGGATGAGCAAAAGATAGGTATGGGGGTGTGATCGGTCGCTGATATTGCATAATTATTATCATATTCACATACATATTATATAATAAACTCTGCTTTTTATCCTAATTATTGTCTAATTTATATGTAGGCCTATTGCTAAAAGAAAGGAAAGAGAAACGAGCCCAAAAGCCCATCAAATTCTGATTTAATTCAGAATTAATTCAAAATCAAAAATCAGGGCAAATCATGGCAAATCAGCGAGGTTGAAAACTGGTTAAAATGAATCTTCCCAAATCAAGTAGTTAAAGCCAAGATCAAACGGGAAAACTAGCAGGAGATAAAGGGGAATCACCAAAAGAGGGAATGTCACCAACCAGGTGTGGCCATCTGGCCACACCATGGCCGCGAATACGCGGCCAAAGCCGCATTTCTACGGCTTGGTTGCATCTATTAGGGGAGCGTTTGCTCCCCGTATCTTCGTACGCCTCTCCCCGTTGAGTTTTGCCTATAAATACTGGGTTTTTCAGAGACCACAGGGAACGACCATGCAGAGATAGAATTTAGCCAGTTTTTCATTTTTTTAGTGTAGTTTTTTATTTTTCTTTTTATGTAATTTTTAGTTTATTTATGTAATTCAGAGGAGATCAGAGTTTCATAGAAGAACGAGAGTGAAGCTTGTACTGAGAGTGACACCGGTGTAAATTGTTCTTCTTTTCTCTTATTGTTACAAGATTGAATCAATAGTTACATTTGTAAGTTCTTCTTTGTTTTTTGTGTTCTTTTTCTTCCTTCTACTTTTCTTCTTTGGTACCCATTGCTATCCAAGTGAGTCTTATAGCATCGAAAGAGCCTTGCCTTTGCGAGTGCCACCGATAGCTCATGACAATGGATTTTTAGTCTCATTGTATATCATTTCATACTTGTATCGTCTTGATGATGTAATGTGGAAGAGATGGGAATCAACTCTTATGGGCTATGTGCTGATCGCCTCTACTTCAAGGTAACATCATTGCCACAGATTCAAGGTAAGAAGTGGGCCAAAGAAGGTAAGAAATTTTTAACTTTCTTTTCTTTTAATTTTAGTTTAGATCACCAACACCAACTCTTTTATCACTCTTTTTCAATTTTTATGTATATATCCATTTCTATTTTCTCCACGTTCTCAATCTACCACTTTCTTCCTAACATAACTGTAACTCCATTTTTCTCTTTTCTTTTAAAGAACTAAAATAAGATCTTTAACCATTCTTTGTAACTTAAAAGAGAACTTATTAAAAAGCTTCCATCGCTAGTCCCTCCTTGTGGATCACGATCCACATAGTCACTTGCTATAGTGGTAGAATTAAGCACCTTACACTACTGTTTTAAAAGTTCTAAAATTCTGTATTTTTATATGCAGGTAAAAAATTAATCAGGCACCACGTCGGTGCTTCTAACTTGAAAAGTATCTTTTCCCATTTATGCTCCGACACGTACCATCCAAGGTGCCTCAAATCGCTTGTGGTGGGTTAAATCCACGGTAAGCCATTTTTCACCATAATTCCCCAATAAATTTTTTCTCCCATTCTTTCACTGTTGATTTGGCCTCATGTAGATTGTTACTCTTGTCTAGTGCAACATGAGGGATAGTTGAAATCTATATTTTGCTCCACCTTTGGGATAAAGACAAAGAAGATACATAATGATAGGATTTGACACCATTAATCAATCACGAATTTCTTGTGGAATGGTTAACCAAATTCACAACATCAATTTAGGTAAAGTATGATGAATAACCAACCAAGAACAATCACTAAAAGCGACCAAGATTTACATGACAACTCTTACGGTAAAACCACGAGACATGCACCAACTGTTGGCCCAAAGGCCTTCCACCCTAGTTTTGATGATGATTAACTCATGTAGTTATGTTTACTAATAATCTTGTGTTGTTTAAGTTTCAGATCATTAACCAAGATATTAGTTGGTGATTAGCTTTAACAAGGTATTTAGAAGCTTTCACAAGTGATTCCAGGGCTAAAGCTTCAAGATCACACTTTGCCTAGCCCATGGATGGAGTTTTGGAGCAAGTCTACTTGAAGATGAAGATCATCAAGAAGACTTAGGTATCCATAGTTTAGATAGTGTGTTTAGATCCATTTGTAAAGCTTAGTATAGTTGATATGCTCAAGTGCACATACACACACGTTTCATGATTTGGATTTTGGTTTTCCTGAATAGTAGATCAAAACAAGTTTACTTTATTTCTATGTATATTAGATATGTTCTAAATATACATACATGGTTTAACTTGCTAAACAAACTTATTTTGATATCCCTATTCATGTGTTGAAAAATCAAGTTTGATAAAAATACAAGTTTTGTTTTTGATAAAATTAGCAAGATACAAAAATGAATTGATATGATTGATATATGTCTTGAAATTTTTATCACATGTTTATGTTTCAATGTAAAATGATAAAACAAGTTTTGTGGATTTTTAGAAGTGTTAAAAGATTTTTAGAAAAATATTTTACAGTGTTTTCTGACCCAGATTTCTGTTCCAGGCTTCAATCAGTCGACTAGTCAACCTGACCTAGTCGACTTGGGTGAAGTCAGTCGACTGGGCCGGTCGACCGACGTGCATAGATTGTGCACGTTTGGAGTCACTGGGACGGTCGACCGGGCCAGTCGACCGGGCTGAGAGCAGAGCTCTCTGTTTGTTTGGGTCGACTGGGCCGGTCGACCGCAGTTGCCCAACGGTCATAATTCTGACCGTTGGCGGTCGACCGGGCCGGTCGACCGCTGCCTGTCAGAGCTGCCAGCTCAGCTCTAACGGCTAGTTTTCTGTTGGGCCTATAAAAACCCCATCTCTTTGGGTTTTTGGCCAAGGTTTTTAAAAGAGAAAAAAATCCTGTTTCCCTAGTGTTTTAAACAAGTTTTTAAAAGAGTTTAAGTGCCAAAAAGATTTAATCTTTATTGTTTTTGGATTTTTGGAAAATCAAAGAGAACTAGGTTTTGGGATTTTGATTTGATCTTTTATTTCTATCATATACAAGAGATTTCCCAATTAGTTTTTCTTTGTTGCTTGTTTCCAAAAATACCTTGTTTCCACACTTGAGCTATCACCTATCCTAATCTATTTAGGATCCTGTTTTTGTGGAAAAGAAAAGAGAGAAAAAGAGAAGTGTTTGAGGTTAAGCCTCTAAGTTGTAAACCCTCCTTACTTTTGTTGTATCCCTCTTTGGTAGAGGTTAATCGGAGTGGTATTGTGTTTGGATCCCTCTTCGGTAGAGGTGATTGTGATTGAGTTGTATTGGCTACGGGCCTTATCCCTCTTCGATAGAGGTGGATTGTGGTTGTATAGCCTCGGTGGCTTTGTAAGGTTGAGAGAGGAGTTCGGTACTCCTATAGTGGATTGGAAATCCTACACGGTGGTGTAGGCGGGGATGTAGAGCAAGGTGCTCGAACCTCGAAACATATCTTGGTGTTTGCATTTTGATCCATTGTCTCTCTAACTCTCTCTCTCTTTACATTTGTGCAAAGCATCATACTTCATATCATATCATATTTGCTTGTGTTGAGCATATCTCATATTGCCTTGCATTATTTCATATTGCTATTCACTCTTATATGCTTGGCTTGATTGTGTGTGTGCCTCACTTGTACCTAATCAACAAGAGCTTCACATAGCACCTCAACCCATTCAAGGGGAATCAAGAGGAGTTAGTCCAGAGCCCTTCACGGGGAATTCGGCTACACTTGTTGATTGTACTAAGTGTGTTGCAAGATTTGCATTAGCTTCCGCATTTAGCGCACATAGTTTTGCATTTAGTTCTAGATTAGCACTTACACCTATTCACCCCCCCTCTAGGTGTTTTTCAATTGGTATCAGAGCTAGTGCTCCTGATATTAGGCTTAACATCCTAGGAGTGAGATCCATTTGATTGCTAGTCTATTGTTTGCATTTGCTTGTTTGCACTCATATAGTTTATACCATGGACTTCATGACCCCACCTAGCTTTGACCCTTCCAACATTGTTGTTTGGAAGTATAGGATGTCCATGTACTTGAAGACCCTAGGCCTGCATGTCTTTCTTGCCGCTACCAAGAAATGCTATCTTGGTAATGGTGATCATATAGGGGCCAATGCACAAGCCCTAGAGGCCATTAGAAGCACATTACCTAAAGATTATCTTATGTGTGTTTCCAACCTTGATTCCGCCTTTGCAGTGTGGAACAAATTGACAACAACCACCACCTCCGAGCTTCTATTGCCAAATCAACCGGAGGAATCTAGCGGAGAATCCGATTCACAATGCTTCATGGTCCAAGGGAATGACTCCCTTGAGGTACACTCGGAAACTCCATTAGATAGTGATGATGATGCTAGTTCTTCAAATGATCATATTGATGCCCATGCTTTGAATGAAGAACTATCCTTAGTTTGTGAAAAACTAATAGAAAACTATAAAGTTTTGAAAAAGAAAAGTCTAGGCATTAATAATGAAAATAAAAATTTGATTGCTAGACTTGACATTGTTTTGCAAGAGAAGGATGAGATCTCTAGTGAAAGGGATTCATTGAAATCTCAACTTGAACTTGCACTTAAAGAAAATGAATTTTTAAAATCTAAAAATGATTGCCATGCTATTTTGAAGAAAAATAAAAATTTGTCTTCAAAAATTGATTTTGTTTTAAAAGAGAATGTTGCTTTGAAAAACAAAATTATTTCTATTTCAAATGATTTAAATGTTTGTTTAAAGAAAAATGATGTTTTGCAAAATAAGATTGATGCACATGTTTGTCATGCTAGTGTAGCTTCTTCATCTAGTCTACCTATTGCATGCCACACTTCTTCTTCTAAGATTAAAGATGATATTTGTTTGCTTAAGAAGAAGGTTGATTGTTTGGGCTCCACTATGAGCCAATGTGCCATGAACCACTCACGGTTAGAAACCTTGGTTCGAAAGAAACAAGTTCCATCCTTTATGCATGCACACCCATCACGGCATACACATGCTCCTCACGGACACACTCCTGACATGTATGCTCATGTGTACACTTGTACACATTATGGACGTAAGGGCCACCTTGCTAAATTTTGTTTTAATAGATTACATACTCCAAATTTAGCAAAGAATTTTGTTTGGGTTAGAGAAGGTACTAACCCCCATGGACCCAAAAGAGTATGGGTACCAAAGACCACCCCTCCTATTATTTTTGATGTAGGTGTGGGCTCTCATATGACGTGAGAGTGATGACACCTTGGAGTGGATGCGTTCCAGACTTAAAGGAAATCATTTGGATGCATCACTTTCAAGGGAAGTTTGGTGGAGAGGACCACTATGTTTTGGAGACAAGGAAAGTTGCTTCTTCAGTTTTGGTAACTATCCTTTACTCCTATTTATTGTTTTTATGCTTTCAATATTCATTGTTTATAGCATGTTTTTCATTGTCTATGGATTAGTATGTATATACCATGTTTATTAGATCCTTGACATACATGTATAGTATTTGAGACACACATGCTTATGTGAACCCATACTTAGTGTTCTCACTTTTGTTTAAGCTATAATGTACATCATGAATCTAATACATGTGAATTTACATAGTAATCATGTTTTAGTTTTATCATGATGGTTTTTATACTTGTTTTTGATGTTTCATGTCTTGAATATTTGTTTAAGTGTTAGTTTTCATTAAGACTAGTTATATACTTGTGCATATAGTGGGCCACAAATAAATCTATATATGTATGGGTTTGATTGCTTATTTGTTCCCATTAGATGTGCTAGTATAATCTAGTTTTGATGATTCACACATTTTAACTTGTATTCTCAATTTTGGATTTGTTTTATGATTGTGTGTTTCACTTCATGTATATGCTTGTATTGCCAAACTTTAAGATATACATGTATACCCCTTGAGTCGTTTGCCTTTTATGCAAATCTATATATATGGACTCAATTGTGTTTAGGGATATGTATGTATACTTATTGTATTGACAATTCATACATATACCTTGAAATGAAATTTGTTGATGAAAATTTAGTTATTCATGTTTCATGTTTTTGTGAATATATTTAACTTCATGTATATGTCTATCTTGTCCAAACTATTAGATATACATGTTTATCCTTTTGAGCCACGTGCCTTAATGCATATATTTTGTGGACTCGTTAAGTTTTGGATATGTATGTATACCTTAGTTTGTATAAGACATACATATGCCTTGAAGATTAAATAGGTTGATGATTTTTATGTTTTCATGTTTTCATGCTTAAGGAATAATTGAGCTTAATGAAAAAATTTCATGATTATGATATTCACACCTATTTGTACACTCACATTTATTGCTTGCTCATGTTTTGTTTTCATGAGTCATATTTATGCCTAATTGAATTAGAGTGTTGATTATCTTGTGGATTTCATGTTTTATGAAAATTATTTTTAGTTTATTCCTTGCTTGAAGGATTTCGTACTAGTTAACAAAAATTTCCTCTTTAACTAGTTCGTATTCTTCACTTTAGTAGAGTATTTCAAACAAAGCTTATTTTTCAAATCTATTTTTGAAAACTCCTACCCTTTATGGGAGGATGGATGAGAGATCATGTTCATGTATGCTTTAAAATGAAAATCATTTAAAACTTGAACCTTGATTGGGAGGTATAGTAATATGATGTATACACTTGAACTTATTGTTATGTCAATTGGTATCATTGAACTCTTTCAATTGGTATCATTTTGATCTTCTTGTATACTCATATATGTTTTGTATGTATGTATGCTTTCAATTCCAAGAATATCAATTTCATTTGGTATCTATTTTCCATACATATATATGTTTGTGTTTATGCTAGTGCTTGAGTTTCAATTTTGTTTAAATTGATTACTTTTAAATTGGTATCAAGACTATGCATTATTTTTTTTGTATTTCATAAAGGGGGAGAAAATTTGATTTTGTCTTTCAATTGGTATTTGTACTCCCATACTTTATGATTGAAAATTCGAATTTGGTATCATATGTTTAAAATGAATAATTCTTACAATTGGTATCAATGTTTCTATGTAAAATCTTTTCAATTGGTAAAACATTTACAATTGGTATCAAAATTTGTGTTTAGACATTCAAAATTTATTATGTTTAATTTCAATTGATATCAAGATGACTAGTGTTTTAAATTGATATCTAAAAAATTTTGTTTAAAGTAAAATACAAAAGTTTTGATTTAAATTTCTTATATGCAAGGAGAGCTTAACATCTCTTCTACATATAGATTCATGTTGAGTGTATTGTGTATTGAAGAGCTTAACATCTCTTCTTTATGTGGTACACGTGTGTAGGGGGAGCTTCACATCTCCTCTTATTCATTACATAATGTGTGTTATGTGAATTAGGGCTTAACATCCCTCCTTCATATAATGCATATGTGTAGGGAAGCTAACTTAGCGTCTTCCTCTTCATGAATGTATATAGCATATAACATTTATTAATCTTTGTTTATTTTCACTGGGTATCAAGATGCTCATTGACATATTTTTAATTGATATCATGTTTGTAGTCACCCCTTATTGACTTTGTTTTTGTTTTAGACAAAAAGGGGGAAAACATTTTTTTTTGTTTTGATTGACAAAAAGGGGGAGAAAGATTTTTACCCCTTTGTTGATAAGTGACAAAAAGGGGGAGAAGATTTTGTGTTCATATATGTATACTTAAGATTTTGTGTTTATATATGCATACTTATGTTTTTGCATATAATAAGTTTTATTGGTAGTTTTATTTGGTATCTAGAGCATCTAGTATTGTTATTAATGTGTTATTAATTTAATTGGTATCTAGAGCTTCGAGAATATGTTTTGTGCATGTTGATGCATGCATGTTTATGTACATTCATTGCATATCTTTTATCTATTTGCTTATGCATGAGTTAAGGGGAGCTTCTTTGAAGCTTTACTTTAATCTATGCATATATAACTCTATGAGTTTTGTCATCATCAAAAAGGGGAGATTGTTGGCCCAAAGGCCTTCCACCCTAGGTTTGATGATGATTAACTCATGTAGTTATGTTTACTAATAATCTTGTGTTGTTTAAGTTTCAGATCATTAACCAAGATATTAGTTGGTGATTAGCTTCAACAAGGTGTTTAGAAGCTTTCACAAGTGATTCCAGGGCTAAAGCTTCAAGATCACACTTTGCCTAGCCCATGGATGGAGTTTTGGAGCAAGTCTACTTGAAGATGAAGATCATCAAGAAGACTTAGGTATCCATAGTTTAGATAGTGTGTTTAGATCCATTTGTAAAGCTTAGTATAGTTGATATGCTCAAGTGCACATACACACACGTTTCATGATTTGGATTTTGGTTTTCATGAATAGTAGATCAAAACAAGTTTACTTTATTTCTATGTATATTAGATATGTTCTAAATATACATACATGGTTTAACTTGCTAAACAAACTTATTTTGATATCCCTATTCATGTGTTGAAAAATCAAGTTTGATAAAAATACAAGTTTTGTTTTTGATAAAATTAGCAAGACACAAAAATGAATTGATATGATTGATATATGTCTTGAAATTTTATCACATGTTTATGTTTCAATGTAAAATGATAAAACAGGTTTTGTGGATTTTTAGAAGTGTTAAAAGATTTTTAGAAAAATATTTTACAGTGTTTTCTGACCCAGATTTCTGTTCCAGGCTTCAATCAGTCGACTAGTCAACCTGACCTAGTCGACTTGGGTGAAGTCGGTCGACCGGGCTGGTCGACCGACGTGCACAGATTGTGCACGTTTGGAGTCACTGGGACGGTCGACCGGGCCGGTCGACCGGGCTGAGAGCAGAGCTCTCTGTTTGTTTGGGTCGACCAGGCCGGTCGACCGCAGTTGCCCAACGTCATAATTCTGACCGTTGGCGGTCGACCGGGCCGGTCGACCGCTGCCTGTCAGAGCTGCCAGCTCAGCTCTAACGGCTATTTTTTCTGTTAGGCCTATAAAAACCCCATCTCTTTGGGTTTTTGGCCAAGGTTTTTAAAAGAGAAAAAAATCCTGTTTCCCTAGTGTTTTAAACAAGTTTTTAAAAGAGTTTAAGTGCCAAAAAGATTTAATCTTTATTGTTTTGGTTTTTTGGAAAATCAAAGAGAACTAGGTTTTGGGATTTTGATTTGATCTTTTATTTCTATCATATACAAGAGATTTCCCAATTAGTTTTTCTTTGTTGCTTGTTTCCAAAAACACCTTGTTTTCACACTTGAGCTATCACCTACCCTAATCTATTTAGGATCTTGTTTTTGTGGAAAAGAAAAGAGAGAAAAAGAGAAGTGTTTGAGGTTAAGCCTCTAAGTTGTAAACCCTCCTTACTTTTGTTGTATCCCTTTTTGGTAGAGGTTGATCGGAGTGGTATTGTGTTTGGATCCCTCTTCGGTAGAGGTGATTGTGATTGAGTTGTATTGGCTACGGGCCTTATCCCTCTTCGGTAGAGGTGGATTGTGGTTGTATAGCCTCGGTGGCTTTGTAAGGTTGAGAGAGGAGTTCGGTACTCCTATAGTGGATTGGAAATCCTACACGGTGGTGTAGGCGGGATGTAGAGCAAGGTGCTCGAACCTCGAAACATATCTTGGTGTTTGCGTTTTGATCCATTGTCTCTCTAACTCTCTCTCTTTACATTTGTGCAAAGCATCATACTTCATATCATATCATATTTGCTTGTATTGAGCATATCTCATATTGCCTTGCATTATTTCATATTGCTATTCACTCTTATATGCTTGGCTTGATTGTGTGTGTGCCTCACTTGTACCTAATCAACAAGAGCTTCACATAGCACCTCAACCCATTCAAGGGGAATCAAGAGGAGTTAGTCCAGAGCCCTTCACGGGGAATTCGGCTACACTTGTTGATTGTACTAAGTGTGTTGCAAGATTTGCATTAGCTTCCGCATTTAGCGTACATAGTTTTGTATTTAGTTCTAGATTAGTACTTACACCTATTCACCCCCTCTAGGTGTTTTTCACCAACAATATCAGCTGTGAGAATAAAGATTACAATATCCAATTACTCTCACCACCTCTTAAAATCCAAACCCAAAGATTTAAGAATATAAAGAAGAAGAGATCCAAGGCACTTTACTAAACTCTCGTCTGGTTGCATTCAATCGCTACTACGGACTTGAGCCACTCTACAATGGTGTACTGACCCTCCTCCAAGAAGATCAAATGCTCGAACTCGATCCTTCACGGGTTCTCCAAACCATCGCTTTTGCTGCCGACTCGAATAAAGCTCTCTTTTTGTTCTTCCTTTTCCAAGATTTTCTCTCTGATTTTTGGTTGTGTTTATTAGTTGCACCAATTGATTGTCGAAAAACTGAGAGAGGTTAAGGTTAGAAGGATATTATCTGAATATCGGTCAAGCCTCTGTCTTTCGTAATTTATCCGCTGTAGCAAGTGGCTAAGCGAGTCGAATCCACAGGGAGGAATGCGATAGAAGCTTTTCGGTATCTCCTTAAACACTAATGGTTAAGTAGGTTCTTCTTTGTTTTATGAGAAAAGTAATACTATATTAAATGTTAGAGAGAGAAATATAAAGATAAAAATAGAGATGGATTAGAAACTAAGGTTTTGAAAAGAATGAAAAGAATAAGACTTTCTAATCATCCACCACCACTAACTTACTAACCAATGCTAGAATATACTTTACTTTGTATCATAAAACTTATACCTTGGAGTTGTACTCAATTTAAGTAAGATACATGAAACAGAAAAATCTTATTTGAAATAATCACTAACCAAGACCTAATATTAAACTATCAAAGCTTTCCAAGCCTAGAATAAGAATAATAATCAAATATTAAACTATCATGGCAATCTAACCATAAAATAAGAAAAATCTTTGACTAGTATTAGCAAATAATAGATTAATTAGTCCTCGTCATGTGCCTTCAAGAACATTAGTTTATTCTAGGGTTTAATCCTCCATGCCATGAATTAACTGAGCTATGCATGATAAAATTTAAAGAAAGCATAGTAAAAAAAAAAAGAAAGCAAGTAAATAACAATAAAAGAGAAATTAAAACGAATAATAGAAAAAACTTATTATTGGCACTGTCACCTTCAATTACGAAATCCTCCTCTTTCTTTACAAATCAAACTTGAACTAAACCCTAAAAATTACAAAAAAAAAATTCAGAAAAGAGGCTACAGAAAAACCCTAAGTTAAGATCTCTGATTTGGAGACACCCTCTATTGCTACCTCTGTTGTGCTATTTATAGGAGAAATAAGAAGTAGAGTCTCAGTCGAACATACACACCCAACCGCCACGCCAACTGCCACAGGAACGCCATGGAAACGCAGCTTTTACCACGTTGTCGTAGTAAATCCGGGTGGATAGGGCTGAGGTTTTGTGCATGGCTTTATCTCATCTGTCCATCTGGAGATATAGCCTCAGAATCTTCGTTTGAACTCTGAATTTTAAAATAATCTCCTTTCCTAGATAACTTGAGAAATAAGCTATCTAAAAATCTGAGTTTAAATCCAAATTTTATCCCTTTATCTTTAATTGGAGTTCAAGCAACCTGATTTGAATTGATTGTCTCCTTTATCTCTGAAATAGAATAGGGATTATCTCTTCTATCCTTCTATTCATCTTTATTCAAATTGATTTAATTTGAAATTCAAATTTAGATTGGATAAGTGGATAAAATAAAAGTTTCTTCTACTCTTATCTTCATTTTTAAATATCTACACACCATAAACAAAAGAGGATTAAATAGCAAAATAAATAGAGAATAATCAAGAATATATGTGCAAATGTGACAATAAGTATGCACATATGAAATATAATCACACCCTCACACCTATCTTTTGATCGTTCTCGAGCAAAACTAAGAAAAAGAAAATCTAATCTAATCTAACTCACTTTCGTAGGAATCACGGTTATACTTAGCACGTGCAACAAGCCGTTAAACCTCTAGGTTACCCTTAGAGGACGAGTTTTGTCCGTAAAGGTTTTCAATGAATTACACCCACAAAATCCAAAAAGAAAGAAACAGAAAATGTTAGTATTTTTGAAAACTCATTTTAAAAGAGAGAAATATTTGAAATATTTTTTGTAGAACTTATTCCTATCTTTAGTCCCTATGCAAGTATTTATTATTAATCTAGATAAGGATTCAAACTGATTTTCTTATCTAGTCAATTATTTTACTCTAAGTCATATGCACCTTTATGATCATGAATTTTGACTCAGATTCTTCAACTCTAACTCTTATACATTTTTCTTGAAGAGAAGATTCAAAGTATTACCACTTCGTTGCCCTTTAAGCACTTCTTGTTTTTTAATATGTATAGCTCATATAATTTTCTTTTGTGCAACTATCAATGCTTCTTGAGGCCCTAATACCTAACCAATTGATTACTAGATGTACTAATACATATGTTATATTTATCTAATTTTTTTTCAAACTTATCTAATTACCTTTCGCGTAAATACCAAGGCTTGCTTAGGCAAAACACCTGGATAATCAATAATTAGATTTATTTATTTTCCACACACACACACACACACACACACACACACACACACATATATTGTATATATAAAACACAAGAGTCTTTGTTTCAAATCCTAAGTGTGTAAGTATATAAATTATGCATATTTCATCAAGTTAAAAATCAAGACTAATTACTTTTCCATTTTTTCTCCTAATCCTAGAAATTGAACAGATAATTTTATTTTGACTAAGTATTAAGAAATCTTAATTATTATTTTTTATTCCTTAAAATTAACTTAATTACTTACAAAAATAAGTCAATATATTATTTCTTTTTTCAAAAGGTTTTTAAAGAAAAGAAGAAAAAAATTTGTTAGTAAAAGCCAATAAAAATCTTTGTTAGTATGTTAGTGAACCCTCCCCAACACCTATCTCATGTATTATCTTTAATATATGAATGAATGCAATATGCATGAAATAAAATGTATAAAGAAGTACATACAAAAGACTCGCTATAACTGACTCGATTAGCTAAAATAAATAAATAAATAAAAAGACGCACAAAATAAAATACAACAAATATATACAATTTCCCGCTCCCCTAGACCCTTTTAGGTCTATTTCCACAAGTTCGCTTCCCATTATTCCAATGGGTTCACTTCAATGGTAAAATTGGAGAGGTCAATTTTTTTGTTATCTTATGTTTCATCCTCTCCTACTTGTTTTTCCTCTTCCTCAACCTCCTCCTTCTCTTCTTCCCGCTTCTGCTCATCTCAACTTGATCATCGTTACACATCTCAATTGGAGCATCCTTAATATGAGTGCCCCAAAATTTGAGCTCATCCTCCAACATTGATCGGCAAAAAGCATGTACAAAAATAAGTGAAGGAATGCGGGTCAATGTTACTACTTTTGCGATTCTTCCGTAGTAGCGAAGTGGCTCAACGGGTCGTACCCATAAGGAGGGAGAGCGATGAAAGCTTGATGCGGCTTCTTTGTTCAAGAAAAGAGAAAGTTCTTTATTTCAAATAAAGAATTGGAAAATAAAAACAAGTTGGTTTAAAAAATTGCTTTAGAATGATTTGGTGGTTTGTAAAATTAGAGTTTCTTAATGGTAAAAATGCATGGCTAACTTTCTACTAAGTGCTCCCACTAATCTCTAACTTCTTGAAGATGTGGCCTCACGATGGATCATAGGCAAGTATAACCCTTATGCATAGGAAACTATTCACGTGAAAATCGAGTGAAAGTTCTTCCTTTAACTTTAGCTTTACACGGCAAAAACTTGGACATTCCCTTATCAAGATCCAATTGAAGGCGAGAATATGGGAAGACAAGTGCACTAATGGTATCGGCAAAGTTAAAAAGAAAATCTCTAACTTACAAAAACAAGCAAAGTTTAAACTCTATTGATCATCAAAAACCCGTTAAGCATGAAATATAAGAGAGCTAAACTTGTATGTAAGTTAGAGTTAGACCGTCGTCTTAAGATGTCATAACTCTCGTTTGTTCAAAGCTTGTTTATCAATCAAGTTGTTAGAGATTAGTGGGTTAGTAGTTAGTTAGCCATATAATGAAAGAGTTAGTTAGACATGATAGTAAAGGAAACAATAAAAGAGAAGAGATAAAGAGAAAAGGAGTTACACTAAACAAAGAGATAGAAGCAGATGAAAATAACTAGTTAATGGAAAGAAGAAAGAGAAGTAATTACTTGTATTAGCTTGTCACCCTCCAAATATAACTTTTACACACTCTCTCTCTCTTTCACTCTAATGGCTAAACCAACTAGAAGAAGAAGAAAAACAACAACAACTACAACTCCAAAATCAAACTAACATAAAGATCCTAAAGCTCTGGATATCTCCCTCTGACGAACCCCTGGGGGTATTTATAGGCACCAAGGGAACGGGGGCCAGGGGGACAACCCCAGGCCCGAAGCTAGGCGCGCGCCGCGCCAGTACGGCCACGGATACTCGGCCTGGGCCGCATTTTCGCGGCCCTGCCAAGGCGGCGCGCACCTGGTTTCCTGTTACGCGCCGTCCCTTCTGTCTCCTGTCAGATGGATTTGCTGGTTCATTGATTTGATGCCCTGGGCTGACAAAATCTCTTCCCTAAGGTTAATGGCTACTTGGTAGGCCTTTAATCACATATTAAATGGTAGTTTAGGGTCTTCTTCTTCATTTGCACACCATGGACCTAGGATCTAGCAAGCAAAGATTTATTAGCAGAATTTTATACCAAACAAATATGCGGATGTAATAAAAATTATGCAAAATTAGAGACTTATCACACCCCTAAACTTATCTTTTTGCTCGTTCCGAGCAAAACAAAAGTAAGAAAATTATTATACCACTTGCGTAGGTGACGCGATTGCACTGAGCATGTGTAACAAGCCTTTAAACCTCTAGGTTTCCCCTAGAGGAGGAGTGTTGTCTCCTGAGGGTTTTCAACGGATTGCACCCACAAAATTTAGTAATTGAAGAAAAAAATATTAGTTGTTAGCAAACTTATTTCAAGAAAAAGAACTTTCAATCATCTAAGTAAAAATGACCGAATGATGTAAGAATTAGGTTCAACCCTCATAAGTCCTCCTATACTTTGGCCTTCATAAAAGAAAAGGTTATGGTTTTTCTTTAAATTTAGAAAGGATCTTGTACTTCTAACTCATTCTGTTATTTTGCTTTAAATCGATATGCATAATGTGTAAGTGTGATGTGCTTGGGATTTTTCAACTCAACTTTGAATATCATTTAATTTTATTAATATTTATCTATTTTTCTTGGTTTATTAGGCTTTCTACTTTACTCATGTAACACATATCAAACCGATGACTCTCAAACCAGATCGTTTTAGGGCACCAGGTGGAAAAACACCCCTCAAGTCAAATATGCAAATGGAGTAGGCCACGAAATCAAGATTTACTTATATATGATTATTATTATTTTTTGGCGTGAGTGAGATGCTTCTTGAGGCACAATTATCCAGTTTTTTTTTTAGAGTTGTGTCTCTAAATCCCAAGCATGTGTGTGTGGTTTATACATATTCTACTAAGGCTAAATAAAAGTTATGAGTTATTTTCCTTATCCTTCCCAACTCTTAGTCAAACCAATGTTTCTTGTTTATTTAGGCAAAAATAAAGATTCATTAATAAGGTTCCCTTAATTCCTGTAACCTTTTGGTATTTTTATAAAGAGTATGAAATTTCTTTTCATTTTGGAGATTTTTTTGTGGAAAGAAGAAAAGAAAAAGTGTTAGCACCCCCCACACCTATCTAATGCATTGTCCTCAATGAATGTTATGTAAATGCAAATGAAATAAATAGGGTGAAGAAATGATGTCACCGTCTTCGTTGACTCGGGCCAGCCAAGTGCGAATAGGCTGAAGAAATGTCAAAAAATATAGAAGGGGTAAGCATAAAACAATAAGAAAATTGTTTTTTTTGTTTTTTTGTTTTTTTTAGTTATTGTGGTTAGGTGTATGACGGGGCGAAAAGAGTCAGCACACTATCATCTAGAGTCATATGCTCAGTGGTCAAGAAGGGCTTCAGTCTTTACCCGTTCACTTTGAATTCCGTATTATTCTTAGGATCTATAATAGTCACAGCACCGTGTGGAAAACGGTGCGCACAATGAACGGTCCAGACCAATGAGTCTTCAGCTTCCCTGTGAAAATGTGAAGCCTTGAGTTGTACAGCAGAACATTATCTCCCGGGGCAAAGTTTTTCCGGGTTATGATCTAGTAATGAAAAAGTTTAGTCCTGCTTTTAGTGATTCGAGCATTCTCATAGGCTTCATTTCGTATCTCCTCTAATTCTGAGATCTGCAGTCTCCTTAGCTCACCGGTCTTACTCAGATCAAAATTGAGTTGCTTAATGGCCCATAGGGCATGGTGTTCTAACTCGACTGGTAGATGACAGGCTTTTTCAAATATGATTTTATAAGGAGACATCCCCATAACTGTCTTAAAAGTAGTGCGGTAAGCCCACAATGCATCGTTGAGTTTGACTGGACAATCCTTTCGGTTTTGTCTGACAGTTTTTTCCAAAATGAGCTTGATTTGTCGATTGGTGACTTCCACCTACCCATTTGTTTGGGGATGATACGGAGTGGATAACTTGTGATTGATGGAATATTTTCGCATCAGAGCTTCAAAAACTCTGTTGCAGAAATGCGATCCATTATCACTAATTATCGCTCTAGGGGTGCCAAATCGGGAGAAGATGTTTTCTTTGAGAAATTTGACAACCACTTGGTTGTCATTGGTCTTTGTAGGCATAGCTTCTACCCATTTAGAGATATAGTACAGTAACCAAGATGAACTGGTTGCCGAAGGAATTTGAGAATGGTCCCATGAAGTCGATACCCCAAACGTCAAAAATTTCGACTTCAAGAATTGGATTCAGGGGCATCATGTCTCTTTTTGAAATTTTCTCAATCTTCTGACAATTTGCACATGACTTGTGATTAGTCTCTAATTTTGCATAATTTGTATCACATCTTCACATTGATTTCATATTAAATTCTGCTAATAAAGCTTTACTTGCTTGATCCTAGGTCCATGGTGTGCAATGGAGAAGAAAACCCTAAATCACCATTTAATTGGTAATTAAAAGCCTATTAAGATAGCCATTGACCTAGGAGGCTGATTCTGTCAAAATCAGGGCTGCAAACCAGAAACCGGATACCAGAACTGACAGGAGACAAAAAGGGTTGCGCGTGGCTCGAAGCGCCGCGCGCGCGGCCACTTTATGGCCGCGAAAACGCGGCTCTGGCCACGTTTCCACGGCCGTACGTCCACAGCATGCGCCGCTTCGGGCCATGGTTTGTCCCCTGGCCCCCTGTTCCCCTGGTTCCTATAAATACCCCTTGGGGTTCCAGAGTTGGAGATATACAGAGTTGAAGGAGTAGTTTTCATTCCATGTTGTAGTTTAGGGTAGTTTAGCTTAGGTTAATTTTTCTTCCTCCATTGTATTTTCCATTTTGTAGATCTTGTAATAGGGAGAGAGAGTGGTACATGCTTGGAATGCAAGAGTGCTTGTAATAGAAGGTGACAATCTATGAAAGGTGCTCTCTTTACCTCTCTATGTTTTCTTCTCTCTAATCTCTTTTATAAGTGTAGCTAACTTTCTCTCATGGCAACTAACTACTAACCACCAACTAGTCTAACTTCTTATTTGATAATCCACATGAATCTAATAGCCTCGTTTTGGCCTTGCTCTTGCAAGAGCCATTGATGGCTCATGATGATGGACCTAACACTCTAACATCCAAACCACTAACAAGCTGACATTACTTTACTCCATTCTTACTTTTCTATAGTATGATGGTTTAAGTGTAGCTTGAACTTGTTTGTTGAGTTGGGTTGTGATGAGTTACTTATGGGTCATGCTTTGAATCGCTCTTGAAACAAGGACTAGTGATGGCCAATGATACATGTGAGGCAACTATCACTAAGAGGTTAGCATGTTGGTGCGATTAGTCTCTAATTTTGCATAATTTGTAACACATCTTCACATTGATTTCATATTAAATTCTGCTAATAAAGCTTTACTTGCTTGATCCTAGGTCCATGGTGTGCAATGGAGAAGAAGACCCTAAATCACCATTTAATTGGTGATTAAAAGCCTATTAAGATAGCCATTTACCTAGGAGGCTGATTCTGTCAAAACCAGGGGTTGCAAACCAGAAATCGGACACCAGAACTGACAGGAGACAAAAGGGCTACGCGCAGCTCGAAGCGCCACGCGCGCGACCACTTTGGGGCCGAGGAAACGCGGCTCTGGCCGCGTTTCTGCGGCCGTATGTCCGCGGCGCGTGCGCCGCTTCGGGTCATGGTTTGTCCCCTGGCCCCTTGTTCCCCTGGTGCCTATAAATACCCCCTTGGGGTTCCAGAGTTGGAGATATACAGAGTTGAAGGAGTAGTTTTCATTCCATGTTGTAGTTTAGGGTAGTTTAGCTTAGGTTAGTTCTTCTTCCTCCATTGTATTTTCCATTTTGTAGATCTTGTAATAGGGAGAGAGAGTGGACATGCTTGGAATGCAAGAATGCTTGTAATAGAAGGTGACAATCTATGAAAGGTGCTCTCTTTACCTCCTATGTTTTCTTCTCTCTAATCTCTTTTACATGTGTAGCTAACTTTTCTCTCATGGCAACTAACTACTAACCACCAACTAGTCTAACTTCTTATTTGATAATCCACATGAATCTAATAGCCTCGTTTTGGCCTTGCTCTTGAAGAGCCATTGATGGCTCATGATGATAGATCTAACACTCTAACTTCCTAACCATTAACAAGTTAACATTACTTTACTCCATGCTTACTTTCTATAGTATTGATGGTTTAAGTGTAGCTTGAACTTGTTTGTTGAGTTGGGTTGTGATGAGTTACATATGGGTCATGCTTTGAATCACTCTTGAACCAAGGACTAGTGATGGCCAATGATACATGTGAGGCAACTATCACTAAGAGGTTAGCATGTTGGTGGAGTCATTAGTAGTTAGTGCCATGAGTTTTCTTTCTCTTTCACTTGTTTTAGAAATATACAAAACTACAAAAATCATTCTTTTCCATGTTTCCCACTTCTTCGTATTTCACCGTACCTCTCTTTTCATTCTTTACTTTCTTTTCTTTTCATTCTTTAAAACTTTGAAGAATCTTTAACAAACACGTGAATCAACTAGTAAAGCTTCTATCGCCTCCCGTCCTTGTGGATTTGACTCGTTTAGCCTCTATGCTATAACAAAAGTATCGAGGAAGCCAAAGCACGCACACTTTAAATCTTGATTTCAAAACATACACTTTTTGTGCGCGGTTTTCCCCCGATCAAATTTTGGCGCCGTTGCCGGGGATGGGAACGGTTTGATTTCACATTTTGTTAACTTTTCTTCTTTATTTTTTGGTGTGCAGGTTAAAGTTTTAGCATTGCAGAAGTCCACACTTGCTCCAGTGTGGTTGGGTAATTCTTGTATATTTTTATATTCTGCTGCTAATTTTTGTTTATAATACCTGTGCACTATAAATAATTGTAAGAACTAAAATACAGAAATTGGATGCTTTAAAACGGTTTAGACATTTGCATTTAGGCACGTGTCAATTTTATTCCAATATACTGTATTTTATTCTTATGTTATTGTGATACTGATAGGAGGTGTAGATATTGCATTGCATATAGTTAGGACAAACACTTCAGTGATTTACTCGCTTTTTGTGTTCATCTTATCTATTTGCATACTTGCACAAATTAAACTTAAGGGTAACACCCAATACAACATAAGGTGGGGAAGTTATTACCCTCCCTTAGCCCAAAAATCACCTCCCCACTCACACAACCCAAGCCTTAATAAAATTGCTAGATGTTGGTCCCTAGAGACATCTCGGACTCATTTAGGAGATTGACCTAAGGGGGAAGTTGTTAGATTTGACTCTTGCTAAATCGGTGTCTAAGGTTGGGGATTGAGAGGCGAAACCTCGAAGAACAGTGGTTTGGCATAATTAGGCCCGTTGCTCCGGCACGGATACCTCCCACTGATCTTGCCCCTACCTGGCCGATTAACTCGTGGTTAGCTTCTGACAATATACCCCCCGTGGACAGTCTAACCAGTTAGGAGTCGTCTAGGTCTAAGTCAACCCTAGCATAGGCTTGTTTTCTTTTTCTTTTTCTTTTTCTTTGTTGTTTGTTTGTTGTTTGTTTTTCTTTTTGTAAATTATGATATGGATTTTAATAACAACAATTCTTTCAATTATAATATGAATCCATATTTCACCCCGACCTCATTTGACTCGGATAACTCTGACCCGGCAATGTACAACATGAACCAACCATATATGCCGGGTTGGGATTATCCGAATCAATATGACCCATATCCCCAACCATATGACCATAATTTTCAAAATAATTTCAACTCTTCACAGAGTTCATGGGGATTCACCTACCCCGAGTCAGATTTTCATCCATCTTGTCCACAATTTTTACAATATTCGTTCCCCAATTTTGATTCATATACTCCTTTTCCTGAACCACCAATTGAAGAAAAATCATCATTGGAAAGGAGTATAGAAGAGTCCCTACAACAAATGCAAAATTTGCTCAATTAACAATCCTTCTCACATCAAACTCCACATACTCTTTTCTAGAGCATCAAATTGAAGAAGAATCTGAGCTAGAAAAGCGTTTGGAAGTCTTTTGTGAAAGAATGCAAAAACATGTTGGACTCATCATCTCAACCACATTTTCAAGAGTCCTACTCATCTTTTCCAGTATCACCTTTTCAAAATGAACAACCATCAATACTGGACTTGAGTATAGAACCCTTGCGTGAGTCCGAGCAGCAATCAAAAAATCCGATGGACTCACAAATTCACCACAATTTTCAAAATCAACTTCTATACTCATTTTTTCAAGAACCAATTGCAACAAGTATGGTAGACATGATTCCGAATCCAAATTTTGTACCAGGCCTATCAGTAGATTAGACGCACTTATGAGTGAATTGATCAATGAGAGCGAGAAAAATCTTTCTTGTCAACTTTGACCGATCCTTATATCCCTAACTCTACTGATTGGACCAATGAATCATGTTATTTTGGAAATTCAGATTCAATTTCAGAACACACATTTGAACTTGACCAAACTCCAAGTTATGAAAGTCGCCTGGACATTCTGTCAAGTCATCCCTTTCCTGAAATTGAAATCGAACCGGAATGTGATCCTGAATCTCATGTTAATAATTCCATTTCACTTTTTGATTCAATAATGACTCCGGTATCTTTACCAGATTTTTTCTCTATCCGGAGTCAACATTGAATCCTATCCCAGTACACCGTGAAATGGAATCACCAATCTTTTATGATCACACTTCATTGTTGGGAAAAGTGTATGAATATCACTTCTTTGGTTTGGACCCTGTTTTTGAACCAATTTCGACTCTCATTGTTGACTCTCGGCTTGATCTGAGTCAAATTCTCGAGTTGGTATCGATTTTTTCCTTTAAGTCCAAATCCATCATCTTCCAAAATCACACTTCATTGTTGGACAAGAATGTTGACAAAAATGACTCAATAATTATTTTAAAAATTGAAAATTAGATGGGGATAATTTTTTAAATAAGATCATTCATTCAATCAACATTTTATTGGGTCATATTAAAGAGGTCATTGGTGGGTTCCTGCACGATCCACGCTATTTTGATTGGGTAGCAACGCTTGGCCCAATCAGACCACCACTGGAGCCACCCCCTTGAGGTAATCTTCCTTCCCTCTCCATTTGTTTCATGTATTTACACATTCACGATGCATTGAGAACCATGCATGAGATAAGTGTGGAGGAGGGTTTACTAACATAGTTAATTTTATATTTTCTTTCTTTTACACTTCTTTTTAATAAAAAAAAATCTTTTACACTTCTTTTTAATAAATAAAAAATCTTTTATAAAACTCTTCTTTCTTTTTACAAAACTTTTTGAAACAAGAGAAATAGTTTTGATCCATTTTTAAGAAAATTAAGATTATCTTAGGAATTATGAAGACCTAAAATTATGAAATTTTAAACTAAGTTAAAATAATAGATCTTGTTTAAATTTTAGGACAAGAAAATAAAATTGAAAAGACAATTTGATCTTGAATTTTATTTTTGCCTTAGATTTATGCATTCCACACTTACACAATTTTTGGGATTGAAACAAAGACTGAAATGTCATAATAAAAAAAAATATATAAAATATATATATATTTACGATAATAAAAACCACTTATTGAAGTTGGGTAATTATGCCTCAGGAAGCATGATTATTCATACCTAAAACGGTGGACAAAAATCAAATAATCCCCTTTAGTTTTGTGGCCTTGTTTACTCGAGTCCTTAAGTCCGAGGGATGTTTTCTCATCTGGTGCCATAAGACCATCTGGTTGGGAGTCACCGGCTAAAGGCTCACTACCCGGGTAAATAAGAAAGTCTAAGAAAACTAAGGGAAGAAAAAAAGTTGAAAATAAATAATAAATATATAAAAATCAATGGCATGAAAGTTTGAGTCAATATCCCAAAAATCTCCACAGTTCACAAAGTGCATACTTTTCTAAGAGTTTTATGAAAGATCAAAGAGTCAATTCAATTTTAAATTCTTACATTTAATTTATAACAAGATTTTTTACATTTTGACTTAGTTTAAGAAAGAACAATTCTGGTTAACCTATGACCTTAGATCACTTATATTTTCACAAAAATACTTCAACACTTTTCTCTATTTCAAAAATGCGTTTTCAAAATACTAACATTTGATTTCTTTCTTTATGGATTTTGTGGGTGTAATCCGCTGAAAACCCTCAGAAGATAAAACTCCTCCTCTAGGGGAAACTTAGAGGTTTAACGGCTTGTTGCACATGCTCAGTGCAATCGCGTCACCTGCGAAAGTGGTGTAATAATTTTCTTAGTTTTTTGTTTTGCTCGAGACGAGCAAAAGATAAGTGTGGGGGTATGATTAGTCTCTAATTTTGCATAATTTGTATCACATCTTCACATTGATTTCATATTAAATTCTGCTAATAAAGCTTTACTTGCTTGATCCTAGGTCCATGGTGTGCAATGAAGAAGAAGACCCTAAATCACCATTTAATTGGTGATTAAAAGCGTATTAAGATAGCCATTGACCTAGGAGGCTGATTCTGTCAAAACCAGGGGCTGCAAACCAGAAACCGGACACCAGAACTGACAGGAGACAAAAAGGGCTGAGCGCGGCTCGAAGCGAGCCGCGTTTCCGTGGCCGTTCGTCCGCAACGCGCACCGCTTCGGGCCATGGTTTGTCCCCTGGCCCCCTGTTCCCCTGGTGCCTATAAATACCCCCTTGGGGTTCCAGAGTAGGAGATATACAGAGTTGAAGGAGTAGTTTTCATTCCATGTTGTAGTTTATGGTAGTTTAGCTTAGGTTAGTCTTCTTCCTTCATTGTATTTTCTATTTTGTAGATCTTGTAATAGGGAGAGAGAGTGGTACATGCTTGAAATGCAAGAGTGCTTGTAATAGAAGGTGGCAATCTATGAAAGGTGCTCTCTTTACCTCTCTATGTTTTCTTCTCTCTAATCTCTTTTACATGTGTAGCTAACTTTTCTCTCATGGCAACTAACTACTAACCACCAACTAGTCTAACTTCTTATTTGATAATCCACATGAATCTAGCCTCGTTTTGGCCTTGCTCTTGAAGAGCCATTGATGGCTCATGATGATGGATCTAACACTCTAACTTCCTAACCACTAACAAGCTAATATTACTTTACTCCATGCTTACTTTTCTATAGTATGATGGTTTAAGTGTAGCTTGAACTTGTTTGTTGAGTGGGCTGTGATGAGTTACATATGGGTCATGCTTTGAATCACTCTTAAACCAAGGACTAGTGATGGCCAATGATACATGTGAGGCAACTATCACTAAGAGGTTAGCATGTTGGTGGAGTCATTAGTAGTTAGTGCCATGAGTTTTCTTTCTCTTTCACTTGTTCTAGAAATATACAAAACTACAAAAATCATTCTTTTCCATATTCCCACTTCTTCGTATTTCACCATACCTCTCTTTTCATTCTTTACTTTCTTTTCTTTTCATTCTTTAAAACTTTGAAGAATCTTTAACAAACACGTGAATCAACTGGTAAAGCTTCTATCGCCTCCCATCCTTGTGGATTCTACTCGTTTTAGCCTCTATGCTATAACGGAAGTATCGAGGAAACCAAAGCACACACACTTTAAATCTTGATTTCAAAACATACACTTTTTATGCGCGGTTTTCCCCAGATCAACTTGCAAAAATGGTATGAGTTTTTGAACAAAGTGGGCCAGTAAAACTCACTTTGTAGAACCTTCTCTGTAGTCTTGCGGGGACCGAAGTGTCCTCCGCATGCAAGTTCATGGCAAAAGCTTAGCACCTCCTCTCTCTTTCTCTAGTATGCATCGTCGAATAATCTGGTCAGGACAATATTTAAAAAGATATGGCCTTCCCAGAAGAAGTACCGTACTTGGGCAAAGAAACGACACTGGTCTTGCTTTGTCCAGTCAGCGGGTAATTGTCCAGTGGCCAGGTAATTAACTACGTCCGCATACCAGGGTTCCTTGAAAATGGATAGGATGTGTTCGTCTGAGAAATCCTCGTTGATCGGAACTTGTATGAGAGGTGCGTTCGAAATTCATGATAGATGATCAGCGATCACATTTTCTATACCTCGTTTATCCCAAATTTTCAGGTCAATTCTTAAAGTAAAAGGATCCACCGAATCAATCGGGTTTTTGCTTCCTTCTTGGTCATGAGGTATTTTAGTGTCGAGTGATCCGTGAAAATCACCATCTTTGAGCCTAACAAGTATGGCCAGAACTTCTCTAACATAAAGAAACGGCCAAGAATTCCTTCTCGGTCGTTGTATAATTTTGTTGGGTGTCATTGAAGGTCCTACTCGAGTAGTAAATCACGTGCTGCCTATTGTCGATGCGCTATCCTAGAACAGCGCCAATAGCAAAATCAGAGGCATCGCACATGATTTCAAACGGTTATGCCCAATTAGGATCAGAAATAATAGGCGCAGAAATAAGTTCTTGCTTAAGCTTCCCCATGACTTGAAACATTCATCGTAAAATCAAAGTGCACGTCCTTTGCGAGCAGGTTAGTCAAGGGCCTAGCGATCTTGCCAAAATCCTTAATGAACCGTCGGTAGAACCCAACATGCCCTAGAAAGGATCTAATATCCTTGATGCTTTTGGGTGGTGAAAGCTTAGCAATCACTTCTACTTTTTCCTTGTCCACTTCAATGCCTCCCTAGAAACCTCATGGCCTAAGACAATCCCCTGTCTCACTATGAAGTGACATTTCTCTCAGTTTAGAGTTAGATTCTTCTCCTTGCATCTTTACAGAACTAACTCTAGGTGATGAAGACACTGATCAAATGAATCTCCGTAGATGGAGAAGTCATCCATAAAAATCTCACGAAAACGTTCTACCATGTCAGAGAAAAGACTAAGCATGCACCGTTGGAATGTTTCTAGGAGCATTGCATAATCCAAAGGGCATGCTCGATAAGCGAAGGTTCCGAACGGGCAGCTGAACGTGGTCTTTTCCTGATTTTCTGCAGCAATGGGGATTTGATTGTATCCCGAGTACCCATCTAGGAAGCAATAGTACTCATGTCCAGCCAAGTGTTCAAGCATTTGGTCGATGAAGAGCAGCGGGAAGTGGTCTTTACGGGTAACTGCATTCTGAAATACACCTAGAGGGGGGGTGAATAGGTGTAATTGCTAATCTAATGCTCTTTTTAAATTTTACTTAAGTGAGGATGCAACGATCTCTCAAAACACGACTAAGAGCCGAATACCCCTTGCGAGGTTCTGAACTCCTTCCTCCCAATCCCCTTAAATGGGTTAGAGGTGCGTAATGCAACCGTGTTGTATTGAGGTGTGATCGAACAATTCCAAGTATGAAATGCTATGATGAAATGCACACAAGTAATATAGCAAGAAATATTGAGAGCAAGTAAAATAAACAAGTAAGGATAGCACAAATAAAAGTTAGTTCACAAGCAATAAATTGGAAGTAATTGAAGGCAAGAAACTAAGCAAGAAGAACGCCAAGCCAAACGCAAACAAAGTGATTTGTTTCGAGGTTCGAGCCCGTAGCTCTAGTCCCCGCCTTCACCTCCGTGAAGGGTTTCCACTATCCCCGTAGGATCCCGTACAAGAAAGGCCTCCAAAGACCTCAAGCCCGTAGCTTCACCTTACAAAGAAGTTCCCCTTAGGAACTTGTCTCCACAAGAACAAAGATTACAAATTTGTGATCTCAACTAGACCACAACACTCTTTCTCTTTTACAAACACTCTCACAATTTTACAACTTCACCTATAGAGAGAATATGAAATTTTTGGCACTATGAAGTGTGGTGAGAAAACCTTCAGTTGTAGAATGATATTAGAGATCAAACAACAACTGAAAAACCAAATTGAAAGAATGGAAATGAAAGCTTTAAACTATTTTTCTCTTTCTCTTGAAAACAATGAAAAACTTATAATTTTTCTTGGTAAATAACTAAGGCCTATTCTCCACTATTTATAGGGAGAGAATAGGTTAAAAACCCTGATTTTTCCTGCTAAAATCTTCTGCAAAAGCACCCCAACAACTCCTAAAAACTCTGTTAAAGAGAAACCCAAAAACAGTTTTTCAGAAATGCCCAAAGAGGAAAGAGCCGTTGGGCTTGTTGCAGGCTTACCGGTCGACTGCCGGTCGACCGGGACTCTGCTGGCAAAAAGAGCCGTTATGGCTCCGGTCGACTGCCGGTCGACCGATCACACAGAAGAAAACACAGTTTCCTTCTATCGGTCGACCGACCCAGTCGACCGAAAGATACAGAGAGCAGACCACCAAAAAAACAGTCGACCGATATTTAGGGTCGGTCGACCGGCAGACATGCACAGCCTCGTGCATGTCTGACCACAGCAGCCGGTCGACTGATATTTAGGGTCGGTCGACCGGTCTGCCTGGAAAACAGTTTCTGGGCAGAATTTTTGAGTTAGAAAAATTGTAAAAAAAAATCCTTTAAAAATCTTAAGCTAAGTGTTATGCTGAAAATAGTTTATATACATGTATTTAAACAAGTTTTGAAGATATAAGGTTTTGGGTACATGTATGTATTAAACTAAGGCATAAACTTAGAAACACCATTTTCAAAAAAAAAAAAATAGACATATTCAAAAACACATGTGTGTGCAGATCCTAGAGCCAAAATTTACATATCCTATCTTTAACAAGAAACTACACTTACAAGCTTCTAGGTCTTCAAGACTTCAACATGGGCAATCTTCACTTGATCTTCAATATTGCACTTTGAGCCCAATTTGACTTGTCTTGAATCCAATAGCTTGTATTTGAGTCCAAAAACTTTGTATATGAGTGAGAGTACTTCTAGTATGATAATAAACCTGAAAACACACTTAAACAACAAATGATATTAGTACAAATAACTAATATGTTTTGTAATCATCAAAATACACCAAACATGGGTTGATTGTAACCTTGGGCCAACAATCTCCCCCTTTTTGATGATGACAAAACATATGAGTTATTAAACAAATAAAAGAGGAAAAGCTTGAAAAACTCCCCCTTAAACAATGCTATATATTGACAAGAATATGAAAAACTATGTAAGCATACAAAAATCATTTTTCAACAAGGTCATCACCATATAAAAACTCAAACAAGAAACTCATAATTTATTTTTCTCCATATACATATTTTCTCCCCATACATTTTCTCCCCCTTTTTGTCATACATCAAAAAGGGAAAAAAATTTTAAGACAAAACAAAACAAAACAAACATATTAGAAACCAAAACAAAAACAACTAAAATACTTTAAGTATCAATTTTACAAACATTTAATTCACCACAAATAAAAGAAAATCTTGCATAATCCAAAGGTTTTGTGAAAATATCCGCAAGTTGAAAATTGGTAGAAACAAAATCTATGTCAATGTCACCTTTTTCAAAGTGATCTCTAAGAAAATGATATCTAATGTCTATATGTTTGGTTTTACTATGTTGATTAGCATTTTTGGTCATGTGAATAGCACTAGTATTATCACAATAAATCTTAACATGATCAAAATGCAAATCAAAATCGAGAAGAGTATGTTGCATCCAAAGAACTTGTGCACAACAAGCTCCGGCCGCTACATACTCCGCCTCGGCGGTTGAAAGGGCTACACTATTTTGCTTCTTGGAAAACCAAGACACAAGACAATTGCCCAAAATTGGCAAGTGCCACTTGTGCTCTTTCTATCTACCCTACAACCGGCATAGTCGGCATCCGAATAACTAGTCATGGTAAATTGGTTAGTTTTTGGATACCACAAACCTAAATCAATTGTGCCCTTAAGATACCTAATTATGCGTTTTACCGCTATTAAGTGTGATTCCTTAGGACATGATTGAAAACGTGCACATAAACATACGGAAAACATTATATCCGGCCTACTAGCCGTAAGATAGAGTAAACTACCAATCATGCTACGAAATAATTTGATGTCTACTTCCTTACCTTGTTCATCCTTGTCAAGTTTCGTAGTGGTTGCCATGGGAGTCTTTGCTACTTTGGATCCTTCAAGCCCGAACCTCTTGATGAGTTCTTTGGTGTACTTGGCTTGGTTGATGAATGTCCCATCACTACGTTGCTTGATTTGAAGTCCAAGGAAGAAGTTGAGCTCCCCCATCATAGACATCTCGAATTCCTTTTTCATGCATGACTCAAAATTCTTACAAAGAGAAACATTAGTAGATCCAAAAATAATGTCATCAACATAAATTTGAACTATGAGGATATCTTGATCTACATGTTTGATAAATAATGTCTTATCAACTTTACCTTTCTTAAAATCATTTGAAAGCAAAAATGAAGACAATCTTTCATACCAAGCCCTAGGGGCTTGTTTTAAACCATAAAGTGCCTTATCTAATTTGTAAACAAAATTAGGGTGTGTAGGATCAACAAACCCGGGGGGTTGTTCAACATACACCTCCTCATCAATATAACCATTAAGAAAAGCACTTTTTACATCCATTTGAAACAATTTGAAATCTTTAAATGAGGCATAAGCTAAGGTCATCCGTATGGCTTCAAGCCGTGCTACGGGTGCAAAGGTTTCTTCAAAATCGATCCCTTCGATTTGAGTGTAACCTTGGGCAACTAACCTAGCCTTGTTTCTAACTACATTTCCCGATTCATCCAACTTGTTCTTAAAGATCCACTTAGTACCAATTGTTGGTCTATCGTGGGGCCTAGGAACAAGGTGCCATACTTGGTTGCGCTCAAATTGATTGAGCTCCTCTTGCATAGCTAGCAACCAATATGAATCGGCCTCGGCCTCGAGGACATTTTTAGGTTCAATGTGTGAAATAAAAGCAAAATTACCACAAAAATCTTGAATCTTAGAGCGAGTGGTTACCCCTTTTGATACTTCACCTATGACAAGGTCCTTGGGATGATGAGGATTGAATCTCCAATCCTTTGGTAGTGGTTGAGTAGGCTCCACCTCAATTGTTTGATTGTCATTTGCATTTGCTTGGGCCTCATCCACTTTGGCTTCACTTCCATCATCATCCTTTGGCTTGTCTCCCATGGTAGAAGCATCCTCCAAGGTCACTTTTTCCAAGCCTTCATCTAAAGCATCAATTTCTACACAATTCTTAACAAACTTGTTAGATTCCTCAAATTTAACATGAATAGATTCCTCAATAGTCAAAGTTGACCTATTGAAAACTCTATAAGCCTTACTAGTATTTGAGTAACCTACAAAAATAGCCTCATATGATCTAGCATCAAATTTTCCCAAATTAATATTTGTATTTAAAACAAAACATTTGCAACCAAATACTTTGAAATAAGAAACATTAGGTTTCTTGAAAAATACATCTCATAAGAAGTCTTAGTAGTATTTTTACATAGGAAAACACGATTTGCAATGTAACATGAAGTATGAACGGCCTCGGCCCACAAATAATGTGGTAGACCATATTCATTTAACATTGTCCTAGCCATCTCTTGTAAAGTACGATTTTCCGCTCAACTACTCCATTTTGTTGTGGAGTTCTAGGACAAGAAAGTTCATGTTTTATTCCATGTTCCTCACAAAAAGTGGTAAAGGGAAGGTTAATGAACTCACCTCCTCTATCACTTCTTATTTTAACTATTGAGGAGTCATTTTCCTTTTCAACTCTTTTCTTAAAGGCTTGAAAATGTGAAAAGGTTTGACTTTTATGTTCAAGAAAATAAACCCAAGTAAAACGCGAAAAATCATCTACTAAAACATAAGCAAATCTACTCCCACTTAAACTTTTGGTTTGAGTAGGGCCAAATAAATCCATGTGGATTAGCTCTAATGGACGTGATGACATGATATCCTTAATTGATTTGAATGAGGACTTAGTTTGTTTCCCAAATTGACATGCGTCACAAACTCGGTCCTTTTCAAAGTTCAATGAAGGAATACCCTTCACCATTTCCTTAGAGTTAAGCCTAGAAATATGGTCAAAAGAAACGTGGCCTAATCTCCTATGCCACAACCAAGAGTCGTCATCGAGGGCTTTTAAACAAGTTATATTACAAGACATATTTAACATATCAATCATATAAACATTGCTTTCACGAAAACCGGAAAATACACAAACATTAGAATTTTTGTCAATCACTTTACAAGAAACATTATCAAAAACAACATCAAAACCTTTGTCACAAAGTTGACTAACACTCAAGAGATTATGCTTGAGGCCATCAACTAAAACTACATTTTCAATTAAAGGAGAGGTGCCAAGTTTTACATTACCAATACCGATGATTTTACCCTTGGCGTCATCTCCGAAGGTGACGGTGCCACCTTCATGATATCTTGATAGGGTTGCAAAGTTGTTGATGTCCCAAGTCATGTGCCTTGAGCAACCGCTATCAAGATACCACAAACCTCTACGTCGTTGGGCTTTGGAAAGTACCTACATCATTTAAAATAATAGTTGATTTTGGTACCCAAACTTTCTTGGGTCCTTGAAAGTTAGTGTTACGAACCCAACATTATGATGTGATGCACTTAGTCTATCATAGCAAAAATTAGCTAAGTGTCCTTTCCTTCCACAATGTGAGCATGTGTACACTTTTCTATACATGAATGCATGATGTGTATGTGTAGTAGTGTGAGCATGCTTTTGGGGTTTGCCATGTTGTTTAGGTTGTGTAGCATGAACATGAACATGAGCATGAGCATTTTTCTTTGGGGCTTGTTTCTTAGGAAACATAGCCTCAATCTTCTTTTTATCAAATTCACTACACTTTTTCAAAACAACATCTAATGAGTCTAATCTTTCCTTAAGCATGCCAATCTCATTAGAGTCTACAAGTGGGGTCTTTCCTTTACAAGCAATCTTATATTTTTCAAAATCATTTTTAGTGGAAACTAAAGAAGAATGTAAATCATTATTTTCTTTAGAAAGATTTACAATTTGAATATAAGAGATTCATTATCCTTTTTCATTTTTAAATATTTCTTCTTTAAGAAATCATAATTACTAGAAAGTTCCATAAAGGCTTCTCCTAGCTCATCCATGGATAAATCATCATCAAGAAGAGTTGAGGGGGTTACCTTGCTTGTGCTCTCATTTGCCATGAAGCACATATTGGCGGTGTCGATCTCCTCCTCGGATTCACTTTCGTCATCCCATGTTGCTTTCATAGCCTTCTTCTTGTATGGCTTCTTGGATGAAGATGGCTTCACTTTGTCCGGACACTCCGCTACTATGTGTCCCGGCTTTTGGCAATTAAAGCAAATAATCTTCCTTTCTTCCTTGCCTCCTTGCCATCTCCTCCTTCCTTGAAACTTTGCCTTGTTGTACATCCTCCGGACATTTTTGACTAGAAGTGAGAGATCCTCGTCATCTTTTCTTCGTCATCTTCGTCGGAGTAGGTAGCATGACTTTTGAAGGCAATGGTCTTCTTTTTGGTAGGTGCCATGTCTTCCCTTACTTTTCTTTCCATCTCATGGGTTTTGAGGTTCCCAATGAGACCTATAAGCTCCATCTCTTCATTGTCGTTGAGTTCCTTCAAGGTTGTTGCTTTAACTTCCCATGAAGTAGGAAGAGCCCGGATGATCTTCCTTACTCTTTGATCATTGTTGATATCTTCACCTAAAGAAGAGAGTCCATTAGTAATCTTGGTAAATCTTGTAACCATATCATCTATGGTTTCATTATCTTGCATGCTAAATGTTTCATATTGAGACCGAAGAAGGTCAATCTTAGCCTTCTTCACTTGTGAGGTCCCCTCATGAGTGACTATCAAGTGTGACCAAATCTCAAATGCGGATTTGCAATGGATGACTCTAGCTATGTCATCATCATTGAGGGCTTGTAGGAGTGCATAGTGAGCCCTAGCATTGGCATCAAACTCCTTGGTCTCAATTTCGGACCAAGTAGATTCATCACCGGTGGGAGGGGAAAAAGATTTGGTTACGGCCTTTGCAACTCGGCTACCTAGAGATTGCAAGAACACGGTCATCTTAACCTTCCATATGGGAAAGTTAAGTCCATCAAACTTAGGAGGGGTCTTAATTCCATCGGCCATTTTTATATGAATATGAATGAAGTGATTAGCAAAGTGAGGATCTCTCTAAGGTTGTTAAGCCAAATCCTAGAGTCCAAGCTCTGATACCAATTGAAATACACCTAGAGGGGGGGTGAATAGGTGTAATTGCTAATCTAATGCTCTTTTAAATTTTACTTAAGTGAGGATGCAACGATCTCTCAAAACACGACTAAGAGCCGAATACCCCTGCGAGGTTCTGAACTCCTTCCTCCCAATTCCCCTTAAATGGGTTAGAGGTGCGTAATGCAACCGTGTTGTATTGAGGTGTGATCGAACAATTCCAAGTATGAAATGCTATGATGAAATGCACACAAGTAATATAGCAAGAAATATTGAGAGCAAGTAAAATAAACAAGTAAGGATAGCACAAATAAAAGTTAGTTCACAAGCAATAAATTGGAAGTAATTGAAGGCAAGAAACTAAGCAAGAAGAACGCCAAGCCAAACGCAAACAAAGTGATTTGTTTCGAGGTTCGAGCCCGTAGCTCTAGTCCCCGCCTTCACCTCCGTGAAGGGTTTCCACTATCCCCGTAGGATCCCGTACAAGAAAGGCCTCCAAAGACCTCAAGCCCGTAGCTTCACCTTACAAAGAAGTTCCCCTTAGGAACTTGTCTCCACAAGAACAAAGATTACAAATTTGTGATCTCAACTAGACCACAACACTCTTTCTCTTTTACAAACACTCTCACAATTTTACAACTTCACCTATAGAGAGAATATGAAATTTTTGGCACTATGAAGTGTGGTGAGAAAACCTTCAGTTGTAGAATGATATTAGAGATCAAACAACAACTGAAAAACCAAATTGAAAGAATGGAAATGAAAGCTTTAAACTATTTTCTCTTTCTCTTGAAAACAATGAAAAACTTATAATTTTTCTTGGTAAATAACTAAGGCCTATTCTCCACTATTTATAGGGAGAGAATAGGTTAAAAACCCTGATTTTTCCTGCTAAAATCTTCTGCAAAAGCACCCCAACAACTCCTAAAAACTCTGTTAAAGAGAAACCCAAAAACAGTTTTTCAGAAATGCCCAAAGAGGAAAGAGCCGTTGGGCTTGTTGCAGGCTTACCGGTCGACTGCCGGTCGACCGGGACTCTGCTGGCAAAAAGAGCCGTTATGGCTCCGGTCGACTGCCGGTCGACCGATCACACAGAAGAAAACACAGTTTCCTTCTATCGGTCGACCGACCCAGTCGACCGAAAGATACAGAGAGCAGACCACCAAAAAACAGTCGACCGATATTTAGGGTCGGTCGACCGGCAGACATGCACAGCCTCGTGCATGTCTGACCACAGCAGCCGGTCGACTGATATTTAGGGTCGGTCGACCGGTCTGCCTGGAAAACAGTTTTCTGGGCAGAATTTTTGAGTTAGAAAAATTGTAAAAAAAAATCCTTTAAAAATCTTAAGCTAAGTGTTATGCTGAAAATAGTTTATATACATGTATTTAAACAAGTTTTGAAGATATAAGGTTTTGGGTACATGTATGTATTAAACTAAGGCATAAACTTAGAAACACCATTTTCAAAAAAAAAAAAATAGACATATTCAAAAACACATGTGTGTGCAGATCCTAGAGCCAAAATTACATATCCTATCTTTAACAAGAAACTACACTTACAAGCTTCTAGGTCTTCAAGACTTCAACATGGGCAATCTTCACTTGATCTTCAATATTGCACTTTGAGCCCAATTTGACTTGTCTTGAATCCAATAGCTTGTATTTGAGTCCAAAAACTTTGTATATGAGTGAGAGTACTTCTAGTATGATAATAAACCTGAAAACACACTTAAACAACAAATGATATTAGTACAAATAACTAATATGTTTTGTAATCATCAAAATACACCAAACATGGGTGATTGTAACCTTGGGCCAACACATTCAACTTTCTGTAATTAATACAAACACGAACCTTGGTAGGCAGTCTTATTTGTACCAACTATTTTTGCTCATTTTCAACCACATAAAGCCAGCTTTCTTCGGGACCGCATGAACCGGGCTAACCGATTGACTATCAAAAATGGGATAAATGATCCCGTTGTCTAATAGTTTCATAATTTTCACTTTTACTGCCTCTTGCATGAGTGGGTTAAGCCTACATTGTGGGTCCCTCCTGGGAGTTGCTTCATCAGTTAAATGGATTCTATGTTGAACTATGGCTGGACTTATCCCTTTGATATCCTTCATCGTCCATCCAATTGCTTCCCTATGTCTTTTCAGAATAGACATTAAGTTGTCCTCTTGTTGCTCAGTCAGGTGGGATGCTATAATGACTGGTAGGGTTTTCTTCCGCCAAGGTAGGCATACTTGAGGTGTTCAGGTAAGGCTTTTAACTCTAGGGAAGGTGTTGCTTCATTGGAGGCAATCTCGGACTTTCAATCCTATGATGAGGTACACTTGGCTTGACGCCCAGTCTACTGCTGAATCCACGATCTGGTCTAGACTAAAATCCTCAGACTCCAGATCAAACACTGCCTCTGTTTCTATCTTCATGCTTTCCTCATGCTCACTGGTCAGATTTTCAATGGAATTGACCTCAAAAGTCTGATCATTGATATCCCTAGGTTGTCTTCCAAGATTGAAGACATTGACTTCCTTCGTCATATCTCCGAAGGTCAATCGCATGGACCCGTTCCTACAGTTGATTATGGCATTGGGTGTAGCAAAGAATGGGCGCCTTAAGATGACTGGAATTTGAGACCGTGGATTTGACACAGGTTGGGTCTCAAGCACAATGAAGTCAATGGGGTCGATGAAATCCCCGACCTGGATAAGGACATCTGTGATTTCCCCCTTCGAGACTTTCACAGATCGGTTAGCTAGCTGAATGGTGACTCGAGTTGGACTCAGCTCGCCCAACCTGAGTTGTTGGCATACTGAGAGAAGTAGCAAGTTGATACTTGCTCCCAGGTCAAGGAGTGCTCTGCTAATTTCTATTTGTCCTATGGTGCAGAAAATTGTGGGACATCCGGGATTCTTGTATTTCACAGGAATGGGACTAGACAGAATTTCACTTATATTAGTTGCCAAGAACACTTTCTTAGGCATATTTATCTTTCTCTTCTTCGTACACATATCCTTAAGAAATTTGGCATAAGCTGGGACTTGTTGGATAGCGTCAAGAAGAGGTACATTCTGTTTGACCTGGTTAAACATCTCAAGCATCTTCTCCATATGCGTATTCTTATTATTGTTCCTAAGCCTATTGGGAAAGGGTGCTACAGGCTAATGAACTTGTTCAGCAGCTTTGTCCTCGTCAGATGTTTGTGGAGCAGATTGGGAGGAACTAGCAGAGGTAGAGGCTGGAGTAGGATCAATGTGGACTGAATTTTTCTGTTGGTAGACCTGGTTGTCCACCTTCTTTCCAGATCGAAGTGTGTGAATAGCATTGCACTGGTTGATCGAAGGATCCTGAATTTCATACGCTTGATTGGAGTTCTTACGGTTAACTAGCGGCTGACTAAGTAAGGTACCCTTTGGTCTTTCACTTAGAGAGCTAGTTAATTGGCTCATCTGCATTTCCAATCTCAATATGGCCTGTGAATGGTTGTTCAGTATTTGTCCCTGATTTTGCATAAAAGCGGGTTGGGACTTCATAAAAGCCTCCATGCTCTCTTCTAATTTGCTGAATTTCTTTTCCATTGGTGAAGTTTGGAAGGAGGAAGATGGGCTTGACTGGGGAAATTTGGTGGAGGATTAGGATAGTGAAAATTATTGGGAAAGTTTGGCTTGGAGAATTGTACTGGGCCCAAAAGAAATTTGGGTGATTTCTCCAACCGGGATTGTACGTTTGTGAGTAAGGATTATGCAGTGGCCGTAAGTAGCCGCGTTCAGGTGTTCCGGTGGCACTTGCTGGGTATGAAAAATAGGGCACTCTTTAAAGACATGGTTCGGTGCCTGACAGTATGCACAACCCAGATTATGAATTAGTGGTGGGTTGATCTGGTTGACATTGGCTGGTTCTTTTATTTCTAGAGCCTCTATTCTCCTCATCAGGGTAGCAATCTTAGCTTCTGCAGGTATGGATGATTCTAAGGATAGGAGCCCTCCTTTTGAAGCTATGGACTGTAAATTCTTTAGTTTTTCCGAGGCTGGCTCCCATTGCAGGGTTTTCTCAGCTAAATCCTCAAATAAATCCCAACCCTGATTCTCATCCTTTTGCAAGAACCCTCCCTGACACAGTTTCTAACATGGTTTTCGTTTGATAGTCTAAACTATCGTAGAGAATCTGGCACTGACGCCATTTCTCCGCACTGTGATGAGGGCACTGAGCTAGGAGATGTTTGAATCCCTCAAAGTATCTCCAAAATGGTTCGCTCAGTTCTTACCTGAACTACATGATATTATTTCTAATGAGGGCAGTTTTGTGGATTGGGTAGAATTTCTTCAAGAAGGTCTTAACGAAATCATCCCACGTTGTAACTGAATCTACCGCCAAACTGTACAACAATTTCTTCGCTAGGTCCTTTAGGGAAAAGGGAATGAAACGTAACCTAACGGCATCATCTCCTAGTTGGGAAATACGCATCATGAGGTACACTTCTTCAAATTCCCTAACAAAGAAGTATGCGTCCTCCGATTCTAAACCATGAAATTTTGGGAGAGTGTTGATGAATTGAGGCTTTAATTCAAAGTTATTTCCATTTGCCTCCGGCAATTTTATACAAGATGGTAATGAGGTTCTGATCGGGTAAAACTTGTCCTGAAGTGACGCCATCGCCGATTCTAGATGTAAGGGTAGAGAAGTATTTCTGGTTAATCAGGAAGATACAAGATCTCTTACCCACTCTTGCATGTAGCACACCACAAACAACGTAAAGATAACAAACAATCAAAAAGAATAGAAAACAAATAAAGGAAAGAAAAACAACCACAAAGCCTTACTCTAAGGTACCTGGACCTAGACGACTCCTAACTGGTCGATTCTCCGGGGGAGGTTGTTGCAGGAACTCGACTACAAGCTAATCGGCCAGGAAAGGGCAAAACTCGGTGGGAGGTATTTGGGCGTGAGCATGGGCCTTAATTACGCTAAACCATGAAGCTTTCGAGGCTTTGCGTCTCAATCCACTTTCCTTAGACACCGATTTTGTAGGAGTATAGTTCTTGCAATTTTCACCTCAGTTAATCTCTTAGTGAGTCCGAGATGTCCCTAGGGCCAACGTCTATTAATTTTAAGTAAGGCTTGGGTTATGTGAGTGCACTTGGAGATGATTTTTGGGTTAAGAAAGGGTGATGAAATCCCCACCTTATCTTATTTATTTGGGATTTTGTCCTTAATGTCAATTGTGCAAGTGTACAGTTTATTCACAATAAGGTAAAACTCAAAGCGATAAATCACTCTGTTGGTCTTATTCTATATGAATGCACACGTACCTTTTCTCTAGCACTCTGCAACAGAAATCGAAATGAATTGAAATTGACACGTGCCCTAAATGCAAGAGTCTAATCCAAATTTCAATTAAGCAACAAGTGGATTTCTGTTGAGATTATTACACATGTATAAGGTGAAGCATTTAATGGAACTAAAAAAATGTAGAAAGCAATTTGAGCAGCTTTTGGCAATCCTGTAGACAAGTTTGTTAGACTTCAATCAGAGAAACTCGCTTTTACACGAATTTTTCTGAGGGCAAATGAATTCTAATGCAACATCTTTAGTCACCACTTTCGCTTCCCGTGATAGTGAGCTCCTTGGTACTTCTCCTACGCACAAAAACAAAGAAGAATCTTTAGTATTGAATAATAAAGTCGTTCCCTCCCCGGCAACGGCACCAAAATTTGATCAGCAAAAAGCATGCACAAAAATAAGTGAAGGAATGTGGGTCAATGTTACAGCTTTTGCGATTCTTTCGTAGTAGCGAAGTGGCTCTACGGGTCGTATCCATAAGGAGGGAGAGCGATGAAAGCTTGATGTAGCTTCTTAGTTCAAGAAAAGAGAAAGTTCTTTGTTTCAAATAAAGAATTGAAAAATGAAAACAAGTTGGTTTCAAAAATTATTTTTGAATGATTTGGTGGTTTGTAAAATTGGATTTTTCTTAATGATAAAAACGCATGACTAACTTTCTACTAAGTGCTCCCACTAATCTCTAACTTCTTGAAGATGTGGCCTCACGATGGATCATAGGCAAGCATAACCCTTATGCATAGGAATTACTCATGTGAAAATCGAGTGAAAGTTCTTCCTTTAACTTTAACTTTACACGACAAAAACTTGGACATTCCCTTATGAAGATCCAATTGAAGGCGAGAATACGGAAAGATATAAGTGCACTAATAGTATCGGCAAAGTTAAAAGAACAATCTCTAACGTACAGAAACAAGCAAAGTTTAAACTTTATAGATCACAAAAACCAGTTAAACATGAAATATAAGAGAGCCAATACTTGTAAGTAAGTTAGAGTTAGAACCCTCATCTTAAGATGTCATAGCTATCGTTTGCACAAGGCTTGTTTGACACTATTGACTCATTTGGGTTATCAATCAAGTTGTTAGAGATTAGTGGGTTAGTAGTTAGTTAGCCATGTAATGAAAGAGTTAGTTAAACATGGTAGTAAAGGAAACAACAAAAGAGAAGAGGTAAGGAGAAAAGGAGTTACACTAAAACAAAGAGATAGAAGCAAATGAAAATAACTAATAAATGGAAAGAAGAAAGAGAAGTAATTACTTGTATTACCTTGTCACCCTCCAAATATAACTTTTACACACACACTCTCTCTCTCTTTCACTCTAATGGCTAAACCAACTAGAAGAAGAAGAAAAATAATAACAACTATAACTCCAAAATCAAACTAACATAAAGATCGTAAAGCTCTGGATATCTCCCTCTGAAGAACCCCTGGGGGGTATTATAGGCACCAGGCTGGGGGGACAACCCTGGCCTGAAGCCAGGCGCGCGCCGCACCCGTACGGCTGCGGAAACGTGGCCTGGGACACGTTTTTCGCGGCCCTGCCAGGGCGGCGCGCGCCTGGTTTCCTGTTGCGTGCCGTCACTTCTATCTCCTGTCAGATGGATCTGCTGCTTCATTGATTTAATGCCCTGAGCTGACAAAATCTCCTCCCTAAAGTCAATGGCTACTTGGTAGGCCACCCATTAAATGGTGGTTTAGAGTCTTCTTCTTCATTTGCACACCATGGACTAGGATAAAGCAAGCAAAGATTTATTAGCAGAATTTTATACCAAATAAATATGTGGATGTGATAAAAATTATGCAAAATTACAAACTAATTAAACATCACCACAAAACTTGGATCACTAATTGTTTTAAGAGGTGTGTAATTAACCAAAACATTCATAATCGATTCATCTAAACTCATAAGTTTGTCTTCAAAGAAGTTTTCAAAGCTTTGTCGATCAGAGGTTCGTGGATTATGATTTCAAACGATTGATCATTGGTTGGCTTAAAAAATCATCCTGGTTATATGACCAATTTTGGAATATCATCTCGGAGTCATAATAGTCTATACCTTGGTCCTATAATAGAATGTAACTTGATAAAGTGATTGATTTGGGCTTAAGAATGATAGGTTCGGGAGCCAATACTAACTCGGGAAAATCAAATTTAGGTTCGAGAGTCAGTTTCAATTCAAAAGTTGGTTCCAAATCAAAGAATTTAAGTTCACATTCATGATCCATCAATGGAATTTGACTATCTAAAATAAGTGATCTAATTTCATGATTATGGGTATGAGAATTAATGTTGGATTGGGATATGGGTCCAAATGGAGTAAGGACACCGAAGTCAACATAGATTAATCACAAAGTTGGGGATTAGGTTCACATTCACAATCAAGTTCAATCTCATTGAAGTGAAAACTTGCAAATTTATCCAAGGGTTGGGATTGGTCCAGTTCAAGTTGGTGCGACGATATTGAATCTTGATCAAAGTTTTCAAAACACCGTGATTCTTGGTTCCTATCAATTTGGTTAGAAATGTCAGGATGATTGAAAGTTTGAGAATTTGCTCATTCACTGTGTTTTTCAAATGATCCATTTGTGCTTCTAACCTATTGAGGTGATCATTTTGAGACTGAATTATTGATTCTATACTCTTGTCATCAATATGGTTAGAAGTGTCGAGGATGGTTGAACATTGATAAGTAAGAATTTCCTCATTCCTGCAACAGTTCTCTCATTCTCTATTTGCTGCTTCTAACCTATTGATAGCGGCTTCCATACTCTTGTCTAAGTCAGCACGTTCTACTTGTTGTGGTGGGACTTGACAGATTAAGTATGGATCTTGAAGTTTGTATTTTTGATAGGATCATGAGTCTTCCAGCTTTTTAAGTCGTCGCTCGACTTTTTCTAGCATCTTATCAAAGTAAGATTTTTTTCTATAGAGCAATCTTGACAAGGAGCATATGAATCTGAATGTGGGTAAGGTGGTTGACCATATGACTGAGGGAGTTGTATCTCCATTGAATCAGTGAAAAGTAGAGATGATTATTCTGACTTTGTCCATAATATTGAGATTGGGGCATCTGTTGAGTTTGATAAGACCAACCTGACATATTTTGTTAGTTAAAAATTTGGTTAAAGTTATGCCATGCCGGGTTGCGTAATTCGAGTTAAAAGAGGTTGGGATGAAATATGAATTTACATCAACATGGGAAAAATTATAATTATAATCCATAATATGAAAGCAAATCAAAACAAAGAAAGAAAAAAATTCTACCCTATGTAAGTGTAAACCTTAGACCTAGATGACTTCTAACTGCTTAGACTGTACACCGGAGGCATATTATAGAATCTAACCACACGTTAATCAGCCAGGTAGGTGGCAAGATCAGTGTGAGATATCCATGTTAGAGCAACGGGCTTAATTATATCAAACCACTGCTCTTCAAGGTTTCGCCTTTTAATCCCCTACCTAGTCACCAATTTGACAGGAGTCAAACTCTAACAACTTACTCATAGGTCAATCTCTTATTGAATCTGAGATGTCCATAGGGCCAACATCTACTCAGATTTTAATTAGGATTGAGTTATTGAGTGAGGAGATAGTTTGTGGCTAAGAGAGGGTAATGACTTTCCCAACTTATGTTATTTATGGGTTTTGCTCTTAAGTCATTTTCGTACAAGTGTGCAAGTATATAGCAAAGTAACACTCAAAGTAATTATGAATTACCCAAAAGTATTTTCTAATCTACATGCAATGCATACATACCATATCTTCAACAGTAATTTGAAAAGAAACAAATTTGACAGATGGCTATGATGCAAGTCTTTCTGTTTTTAAACACTTCAATCAATGGATTACGGTTGAATTAAAAACAAAGAAAAAAATTAATCATTTAGTAAATAAAGAAAATACCATTCCCTCCCTGGCAACGGCGCGAAAATTTGATAGTCGAAACACAGAGAGAGGTTAAGGTAGAAGGATGTTATCTGAATATCGGTCGAATTTCTGTCTTTCATAATTTATTTGCGGTAGCAAGTGCCTAAGTGGGTCGAATCCACAGGAGGAATGTGATAGAAACTTTTTAGTATCTCCTTAAACACTGAATTGGTTAAGTTGGTTCTTCTTTGTTTTACAAGAAAAATAATATAATGTTAAGTGTTAATGATAGAAATATGAAGATGAAAATAGAGTTGGATTAGAAATTAGGGTTTTGAAAAGAATTAAAAGATAAGACTTACTAATCATGTACCACCACTAACTTACTAACCTATGCTAGAGTATACTTCACTTTGAAACATAAACTTATCCCTTGGAGTTTCACTCAATTCAAGTAAGATATATGAGATGAAAATTTCTTATTTGAAATAATCACTAGCCAAGACCTAATATTAAACGATCAAAGTTTTTCAAGTATAGAATAAAAAGAATAATTAGCGTTATACTATCAAAGCAATTTAAGAATAGAACAGAAAAACATTTGAATAGTATTAGCAAATAATAGATTAATTAGTCATCATCATGTGTTCAAGAACATTAGTTTTTTCTAGGATTTAAGCATGCATATGATTCAATCGGTTAACTAATATAGAACTAGAAGTAGTGGTGGGTGGAGATTAATAAGTCATGAATTAACTTAGCTATGCATCATAGAATTTAAAGAAATCATGATAAAAAAAAAGAGAAAGCAAGTAAATAACAATAAAAGAGAAATTGAAAAGAGAATAGAAGAAACCTATTATTAACGCTGTCACTTGCATTTACAAAAGCCTTCTCCTTCTTTACAAATCAAACTTAAGCTAAACCTAAAAATTACAAAAGAAATTCAATGAAGAGACAAAAGAAAATTCCTATGTTATGATATTTGGAGATACCCTCTGCCGCTGCCTTTGGTGAGCTTTTTATAGGAAAAATAGGAAGTAGAGACCCAATCGAACACACACATCCAACTGTCACACCAATCGCCACAGGAACACCACGAAAATGTGGCTTTTGCCGTGTTGTTGCGGCAAACCTAGGGTGGTATGGCTGAGGTTTTGTGTGTAGCTCTATCTCATCCTTCCATCTAGAGATATATCCTCAGAATCTTCGTTTGAACTCTGAATTTTAAAATAATCTCCTTTCCTAGATAACTTGGGAAACAAGTTATTTCAAAATCCAAGTTTAAATTCAAATTCTCCCCTTTATCTTTGCCTTGGAGCTCAAACAACCTGATTTGAATTGATTGTCTCTATTATCTCTGAATTAGAATAGGGATTATCTCTTCTATCCTTCTCTTCATATTTATTTCAAATTGATATAATTTGAAATCCAAATTTAGATAGGATAAGTGGATAAAATAGAAAGAAGCTCTTCTATCTTATCTTCTTTTTTTAAATATCTAACACCATAAACAAAAGAGGATTAAATAGCAAAATAAATAAAGAATAATCAAGGATAAATGTGCAAATGTGACAATAAATATGCAAATATGAAATGTAATCACACCCCCACACCTATCTTTTGATCATCCTCGAACAAAACTAAGAAAAAAAACTTAATCTAACCTAACTCACTTTCATAGGAATCATTATTGCACTTACACGTGTAACAAGTCGTAAATTTCTAGGTTACCCCTAGAGGATGAGTTTAGTCGTGTGAAAGTTTTCAGTGAATTACACCAACAAAATCCATAAAAGAAAGAAAAATAACATGTCAGTATTTTTGAAAACTCATTTTTAAAAGAGTGAAAATATTTGAAATATTGTTTTGCAAAAATCAAGTAATTTATAAGTCTTAGTATCATCTAATTATTTATTCCTATACTCAGTCCTTATGCAAATATTTATTATCAATCTAGATAAGATTCAAACTAAATTTCTCATCTAATCTATTATTTTACCCTAAGTCATATGCACATTTGTGATCGTGAATTTTGACTCGGATTCTTCAACACTGACTCTTTTGCCTTTTTTTTTTGAAGAGACGATTCGAAGTATTACTACTTCGTTGTCCTTTAAGCACTTTTTTTTAATATGTATAGCGCATCTAATTTTATTTTGTGTAAATATCAAGACTTCTTGAGGCCCTAATATTAGATGTGCTAATACATATATTATATTTATCTAATATTTTTCAAACATACCTAATTACCTTTCGTATAAATACCAAGGTTTGTTTAGGCCAAAGCACCTAGCTAATCAATAATTAGATTTATTTATTTTCTATATATGTGTGTGTGTGTGTATATATAAGGCACATGACTCTTTGTTCGAATCTTAAGTGTAAGTGTATAAAGTATGCATATTTCATCAAGGTAAAAATCAAGAATTACTTTTACAATTTTTTCCTTTTAATCCTTAAAATCAAACAAATAATTTTATTTTGACTAAGTATTAAGAAATCCTAATTATGATTTTCTTATTCCTTAAAATTAACTTAATTACTTATAAAAATAAGTAAAATATTGTTCTTTTAAAAAAGTTTTTAAAAAAAGAAAGAAAAAAAATTTGTTAGTAAAAACCTTTAAAAACCTCTATTAGTATGTTAGTGAACTCTCTCTCAACCTATCTCAGCATTATCCTCAATATATGAATGAATGCATATATGCATAAAATAAAATGTAAAAAGAGGTATATACATAAGACACACGACAACTGACTTGATTAGCTAAAATAAATAAATTAATAAAAAGACGCACAAAATAAAATGCAACAAATATATAATTTCACGCACCCCTAGACCTTTCTAGGTCTATTCCCTTGAGCTCGCTTCCCATCATTACAATGGGTTCTCTTCAGTGGTGAAATTGGAGAGGTCAATCTTTTTGTTATTTTTTATTTCATCCTCTCCAATTTGTTTTTTCTCTTCCTCGATCCTCTCCTTCTCTTCTTCCCGCTTTTGCTCATCTCAACTTGATCATCGTTATACATCTCAATTGGAGCGTCCATAATATGAATGCCCAAAATTTAAGCTTATCCTCGAACATCACCTCAAAACTTGGATCAATAATTTCTTTAGGAGGTGTGTAACTGACCAACACATTCCTAATCGATTCATCCAAACATATGAGTTTGTCTTCGAAGAAGTTTTCAAAGCTTTGGTCAATCAGAGTTTCTTGGATTATGATTTCAAACGATTAATCATTGGTTGGCTCTGAAAAATCATCCCAGTTATATGACCAATTTTGGAATATCATCTCAGAGTCATAATAGTCTACACCTTGGTCTAATAATAGAATGTGACTTGATAAAGTGATTGATCTGTGCTCAAGAATGATAGGTTTGGGAAGCAATACTAACTCGAAAAATTCAAGTTTAGGTTCGAGAGTCAGTTTTGCTTCAATAGTTGGATCCAAATCAAAGAATTTAAGTTCACATCATGATCCATCAATGAAATGTGACTATCTTAAATAAGTGATTCAATTTCATAATCCATGGCTAGAAGATTTAATGTTGGCTCAGGAAATGGGTCCAAATTGAGTTAGGACACCGAAGGCAACATAGATTCGAAGATTGAAACTAAATCACAAAGTTGGGAATCGGGTTCATATTCGCAATCAAGTTCAATCTCATTGAAGTGAAAACTTGCCAATTTGTCTAAGGTTGGGATTGGTCAAATTCAAATTGAATTTTGATCAGAGTTTTCAAGACACCATGATTCTTAGTTCCTATCAATTTGGTTAAAAATGTCAAGGATGGTTGAAAGTTTGAGAATTTGCTCATTCATTGTGTTTTTCAAATGATCCATTTTGTGCTTCTAACCTATCGAGGGGATCATTTTGGGACTGAATCATGGATTCCATACTCTTGTCATCCATATGGTTAGAAGTGTTAGGCATGGTCGAACATTGATAAGGAAGAGCTTCCTCATTCCTACAACAGTTCTCCCATTCTCTATTTATTGCTTCTAACCTATTGATAGCGGCTTCCATACTCTTGTCTAAGTCAATGGTTCTACTTGTTATGGTGGGACTTGACAAATTGAGTGTGGATCTTGAAGTTTGAACTTTTTACGGGATCGTGAGTCTTTCAGCTTTTTAAGTCGTCACTCGACTTCTTCTAGTATCTTATCAAAGTCAGATTTTTTCTATAGAGCGATCTTGACAAGGAGCATACGAAGCTGAATATTGGTAAGGTGGTTGACCATATAACTCAAGGGAGTTGTATCCCCATTGACTCGGTAAAGAGTAGAGATGATTATTCTGATTTTGTCTATACTATTAGGATTAGGGCATCTATTGAGTTTAATAAGACCAACTCAGCATACTTGATTGGTTAAAATTTTATTGGTTAAAGTTATGCCATGCTAGGTTAGTGTAATTCGAGTTAAAAAAGGTCAGGATGAAATATGAATTTACATTAGCATGGGAAAAATTATAATTATAATCCATATCACACGAAAAGCAAATCAAAACAGAGAAAAGAAATAAAAATCTAGACTACGTAAGTGTAGACCATAGACCTAGACGACTTCTAACTGGTTAGGCTGTCCACGGGAGGTATATTGCAGAATCTAACCACAAGTTAAATGGCAAGGTAGGTGGTAAGATCAGTGAGAGGTATCTATGCTAAAGCAACGACCTAATTATGCCTAACTACTGTTCTTCAAAGTTTCGCCTCTTAATCCCCTGCCTAATTACCGATTTGACAAGAGTCAAACAATTTCCCCCTTAAGTCAATCTTCTATTGAGTTCGAGATGTCCCTAGGGCTAACGTCTACTCAGATTTTTATTGGGATTAGGTTAGTGAGTGAGAAGTGAAAAGTCACCTAGAGGGGGGGTGAATAGGTGATATAGCTAATCTATGAACTCAATGCGGAATTAAAAACTAATTGCAATTAACAAGAGATGCACACACAAACCAAGCCAAGCATATAAGTATGTATGAGCAATATGAATAGATGCAAGGCACAAAGTAAGAGAGAGAGTAAGAGTCAATGAACAAGCGTAAACACCAAGATATGTTTCGAGGTTCGAGCACCCAGCTCTACATCCCCGCCTTCACACAGAAGGATTTTAAGTCCACTAGCTTGTCCACAAAGGACTCCCACAAGGGAACCTCCACTGAGGATTTGGGGCAATCACAATACAAGGAGTACCCAACTCCTCTCCTTACAAACACAACCTCCTCCTTGAGGCACAACTTCAAGCCAACAAACAATCACCTCACAACTTGAGGGATTAGCACTAAGCCAAGCAAGGATCACCTCACAACTTGAGGGATACAAACTACTTGCACAAACACCCTCCTCAACCCAAGAGGGAAAAGCACAAAGCAATGTAAATAGAGGGTTTACAACTTGGTGGTTCAACAAGCAACCACAAACAATCTCTTCCCACACAAAGATCCTATAGAATGAGATAGTAGATTTTAGCTCAAATGTGGAGAAAACCAATGGAATGGAAATCAAAAATCACAAAGAAATATCCTTGGGAAAAACTAAAACAAAGATAGAGAAGATGATTCAAACTCTTTTCCCAAAAATCCTTTTCTTTGATATTCCAAACCCTAGCAAAAACACCAAATAGATTGTTCAATTTGAATCCAAAACTTCTTTTGATTGCTGTGAAAACACTAGAGAGTAAGGAAAAATTCGCACAAAAAAAATCTTAGAGAAAAACTCTCACAAATGGGGTAATTTATAGGCAAATCTGGAAACTAGCCGTTGGCAGCAGATTTTGCAAAAATAACCCTACCGGTCGACTGCACGGTCGACTATCCAACGGTCATATTCTGACCGTTGACAGCTACCGGTCGACCGCCCGGTCGACCCAAACAAACAGAGAGCAAACTGCTCTCAGTCGGTCGACCCGGCCGTCGACCGTCCCAGTGTCTCCAAACGTGCACAGATCTGTGCACGTCGGTCGACCGGCCCGGTCGACCGACTTCATCCTAGTCGACTTGGTCAGTTGGCTTAGTCGACTGGTGAAGCCCGGAACAGAAAACTGGTTTAGAAACATATTTAAAAATTCTTTTATCATTTCTAAAAATCACAAAAATAGTTTTATCATTTTGCATTGATATATAAACATGTGGTAAAAAGTTTAGCTTAAATATCAATCAATATGAACTATTTTTGTGTCTTATCATTTTTACCAAAAACCAAAAACTGTATTTTCTAAAACTTGGATTTTGAATAGAAAATACGTTTTGTCCAAAACTTCCAAATACAAAAACATGATATTTAAATAACATTTAGGCATGATGTATATGGATATAATCCTATATACATGAAACATATATATATATATCCATGTTTTTGACAATAATTCCAAAAATAAGTTTTTTTAAAACACAAAACCTAAAACACATGAATAGGTATATCAAAGTAAGTTTGTCTAAGTAGTTGAAGCATGCATGTATATAGAACAAATCATATATACATTAAACCATGTAAACTTGTTTTGATCTATCTATTCATGAAAACCAAGATCGGTTAAACCTAAAACCGAAAAACCGAAAACCAATATTCAAAACATGAACGTGTGTGTTGTGAACTTGAGCATATCATACTATTCTAATCTTTACAATTTTGGATCTAAACATAAAACTAAACTATGGTACCGAAGTCTTCTTGTAGAGCGCAAACTCCAAGCCAACTCGATCCAAAACTTCTTGATCCACCGAGCAAGTGTTATATATGATCTTTGACGCTCGGGCTCTTGAATCTACATGTGAAAGATGTGTGGAAGCTTTCACCAACTAATAACTTGATTAATGATCTGAAACTAAATAACACAAGATTATTAGTACACATAACTACATGAGTTAATCATCATCAAAACTAGGGTGGAAGGCCTTTGGGCCAACAATCTCCCCCTTTTTGATGATGACAAAACTCATGGAGTTATATATGCATGGATTAAAGTTAAGCTTCAAAGAAGCTCTCCCTTAACTCATGCATAATCAAATAAACAATAAATATGCAATGAAGGCTCTTAAACATGAATCATGAAACATGCATATCTATGCATAAACAATAAAGGGCTCTAGATACCAATGAAATGTTCAAAAAACAAAACATGCTCTAGACACCAATTACACTCTAGATACAATAACAAAACATGATCTAGATACCAATTACAAAACATGCTTTAGATATCAATTAAAATTAAACTAAATTAAACTAAATATATGCAAAACACAAACATGCATATATAAACTCAAAATACTTCTCCCCCTTTTTGTCAATCATCAACAAAGGGGTACAAACCAAAACAAAATCTTCTCTCTTTTAATACAAGGATCAATCTTCAATAAGGGGTAAAAGCAAAACTAACTTCAAAAATTTTTCTCCCCTTTATAGTTCGAAAAAAAAAAATATTTCCCCTTTTTGTCTAAAACAAAAACAAAGTCAATTAGGGGTGACAATCAATTAAGGTACCAATTGAAAATAAGTCAAGAATAGCATCTTGATACCAATTGAAAGGAAACAAACAAAAAATAAATGTTATATGCTATATACATTCATGAAGAGGAAGACGCTAAGTTAGCTTCCCTACACATATGCATTACATGAAGGAGGGATGTTAAGCCCTAATTCACATAACACACATTATGTAATGCATAAGAGTGAAGCTCCCCCTACACACGTGTACCACATAAAGAAGAGATGTTAAGCTCTTCAATATAAGATACACTCAACATGAATCTATATGTAGAAGAGATGTTAAGCTCTCCTTGCATATAGTCAATATAAATCAAAACTTTTGTATAATTTTTTGAACAAAATTTTAGATACCAATTTAAAATACAAGACATCTTGATATCAAAAGAAGGTATTTTTCTTTTAAGCCATATAAACAATTGAAATGACTATTTTCTATCATAAAGCAAGGGAGTGGAAAACTAAACTCCAATTGAAATATGAAAATCGAATATTCTCCCCCTTTATGAAACACCAACAAAAGCTATGCGTAGGCTTACAATAAGATACCAATTGAAAAACTAAATCAATTGAAACAAAGTTAAAGTTCAAGCACTAGCATAAACAAGATTTTGTGCTTAAAGATATAGGGATATAATAAGCACTAATAAAACAAGTGTATGTGTATGAAATAGAATGAGTACCAATCACTAATAGATGATACCAATTGAAAATATACATACACAATAAACATATGAGTATACAAGAAATGTCAAGATTGATACCAATTGAAAGAATTCAATGATACCAATTGAAATAACAATAATATCAAATGTATATCTTATATAACTACCTCCCAATCATGGTTCAAGTTTTTAAATGATTTTCATTTTAAAGCATTACAAGAACATGATCTCCCATCCAACCTCCCATGGATAGTAGGGGTTTCAAAAAATAGGTTTACAAATATAGTATGTTTGAAAAACTCTACCATAGTGAAGAATACGAACTAGTTATATAAATCAACTAGTACGAAATCCTTCAAACAAGGAATGAAACAAAATGTTTTTCATGAAACACATGTAAACCACATGGCACTAAAACACTCAAAATCCATATAGCACAATTTGTACTCATGAAAACTAAGTCATGAGAAAAACATTAAATAAGGTGAGTGTACAAATGTTGTGAGAAACATATCAACATGAAAATGGACAATCAAGCTCAATATTGAGAACATGAAATTCATCTAAGATGTGAAATCACCAATAGCAAACATGAAATTCATCCAAATAATTTAAACTTCAAGGCATATGTATGTCATGTACAAACTAAAGTATCATACATATCCTAAACACAATGAGTCCACAAAAGTATAAGCATGAAGGCACGTGGCTCAAGGATGTATATGTATAAATGATAGTTTGGACAAGATGGACATATACATGAAGTTAAAACAAAATAAGTAAAGTGATGAATACAAGTCAAATGCAAGAATCATCAAAACTAGACTATACTAGTACATCAAGTGAATACAAATGAGCGTTCAAGCACAAACATATATAAAGGTCTATTTGTAGCTCACTAGTTGTACAAGTATAAATCCTAGTCTTAATGAAAACTATCATTCAAGCAAGTAGTCAAAACATGAAGCATAAAAGGGTCAACAATCAACATGATCATAATAATCAAAAATATGAATTATTAAAACAGAAAGTCATAGTCAACCATATGATTATCATGACAAAGACATGTGCATTAGATCTATGATTAACATGATAGCTGAAACATAAAGAGAACACAAAATATGGTCAAACATAGGAGGGCTATCCATGAGTTCAACCTAAATGTGTGCAAATGAACAATGCAAATGAAGATTAGCAAACAAGATCTCACTCCTAGGTGGTTAAACCTAAATATCAGGAGCGTAGGCTCTGATACCAATTGAAAAGTCACCTAGAGCGGGGGTGAATAGGTGATATAGCTAATCTATGAACTCAATGTGGAATTTAAAAACTAATTGCAATTACAAGAGATGCACACACAACCAAGCCAAGCATATAAGTATGTATGAGCAATATGAATAGATGCAAGGCACAAAGTAAAGAGAGAGAGTAAGAGTCAATGAACAAGCGCAAACACCAAGATATGTTTCGAGGTTCGAGCACCTAGCTCTACATCCCCGCCTTCACACAGAAGAATTTTAAGTCCACTAGCTTGTCCACAAAGGACTCCCACAAAGGGAACCTCCACTGAGAATTTGGGGCAATCACAATACAAGGAGTACCCAACTCCTCTCCTTACAAACACAACCTCCTCCTTGAGGCACAACTTCAAGCCAACAAACAATCACCTCACAACTTGAGGGATTAGCACTAAGCCAAGCAAGGATCACCTCACAACTTGAGGGATACAAACTACTTGCACAAACACCCTCCTCAACCCAAGAGGGAAAAGCACAAAGCAATGTAAATAGAGGGTTTACAACTTGGTGGTTCAACAAGCAACCACAAACAATCTCTTCTCCCACACAAAGATCCTATAGAATGAGATAGTAGATTTTAGCTCAAGTGTGGAGAAAACCAATGGAATGGAAATCAAAATCACAAAGAAATATCCTTGGAAAAAACTGAAACAAAGATAGAGAAGATGATTCAAAACTCTTTTCCCAAAAATCCTTTTCTTTGATATTCCAAACCCTAGCAAAAACACCAAATAGATTGTTCAATTTGAATCCAAAATTTCTTTTGATTGCTGTGAAAACACTAGAGAGTAAGAAAAATTCGCACAAAAAAATCTTAGAGAAAAACTCTCACAAATGGGGTATTTATAGGCAAATCTGGAAACTAGCCGTTGGCAGCAGATTTTGCCAAAATAACCCTGCCGGTCGACCGCACGGTCGACCGTCCAACGGTCATATTCTGACCGTTGACAGCTACCGGTCGACCGCCCGGTCGACCCAAACAAACAGAGAGCAAACTGCTCTCAGTCCGTCGACCGGCCGGGTCGACCGTCCCAGTGTCTCCAAACGTGCACAGATCTGTGCACGTCGGTCGACCGGCCGGTCGACCGACTTCATCCTAGTCGACTTGGTCAGTTGGCTTAGTCGACTGGTGAAGCCCGGAACAGAAAACTGGTTTAGAAACATATTTAAAATTTAGAAACATATTTAAAAATTCTTTTATCATTTCTAAAAATCACCAAAAATAGTTTTATCATTTTGCATTGATATATAAACATGTGGTAAAAAGTTTAGCTTAAATATCAATCAATATGAACTATTTTTGTGTCTTATCATTTTTACCAAAAACTAAAAACTGTATTTTCTAAAACTTGGATTTTGAATAGAAAATACGTTTTGTCCAAAACTCTTCCAAATACAAAAACATGATATTTAAACAAACATTTAGGCATGATGTATATGGATATAATCCTATATACATGAAACATATATATATATATATCCATGTTTTTGACAATAATTCCAAAAATAAGTTTTGTTAAAACACAAAACCTAGAACACATGAATAGGTATATCAAAGTAAGTTTGTCTAAGTAGTTGAAGCATGCATGTATATAGAACAAATCATATATACATTAAACCATGTAAACTTGTTTTGATCTATCTATTCATGAAAACCAAGATCGGTTAAACCTAAAACCGAAAAATCAAAAATCAATATTCAAAATATGAAACGTGTGTGTGTTGTGAACTTGAGCATATCATACTATTCTAATCTTTACAATTTTGGATCTAAACATAAAACTAAACTATGGTACCAAAGTCTTCTTGTAGAGCGCAAACTCCAAGCCGACTCGATCCAAAACTCCTTGATCCACCGAGCAAGTGCTATATATGATCTTTGACGCTCGGGCTCTTGAATCAACATGTGAAAGATGTGTGGAAGCTTTCACCAACTAATAACTTGATTAATGATCTGAAACTAAATAACATAAGATTATTAGTACACATAACTACATGAGTTAATCATCATCAAAACTAGGGTGGAAGGCCTTTGGGCCAACAAGAAGATGGTTTGTAGGCAAAGGGAGGGTAATGACTTCCCACCTTATGTTACTTATGAGTTTTTCCCTTAAGTCATTTTCGTGAAAATGTGCAAATATATAGACAAGTAATACTCAAAGCAATTATAAATCACCCAAAAGTTTTTCCTATTCTAGATGCAATGCATAGCACACTTCAACAGTAATTTAAAAAGAAACAAAATTAGATAGATGCTTATGATGCAAGTATATCCATTTTTTAAACACTTCAATTAATGAATTACTGTTGAATTAAAAACAAAGAAGAAAAATTAACCACTTTGTAAATAAAGAAAATATTGTTCCCTCTCCTACAATGGCACCAAAATTGATTGTCAAAAAATAGAGAGAGGTTAAGGTTAGAAGGATGTTATCTGAATATTGGTCGAGTCTCTATCTTTTGCAATTTATACGCGGTAGCAAGTGACTAAGCGGGTCGAATCCACAGGGAGGAATGCGATAGTTACTTTTCAGTATCTCCTTAAACACTGAATTGGTTAAGTAGGTACTTCTTTGTTTTACAAGAAAAACAATACTATGTTAAGTGTTGGAGATAGAAATATGAAGATGAAAATAAAGTTGGATTAGAAACTATAGTTTTGAAAAGTATTAAAATAATAAGACTTACTAATCATCTACCACCACTAACTTAATAATCTATACTAGAATATACTTCACTTTGGATATAAAACTTGTACCTTGGAGTTGTACTCAATTCAAATAACATACATGAGATGGAAAAATCCTATTTGAAATAATCACGAACCAAGACCTAACATTAAACAATCAAAACTTTCCAGGTATAGAATAAGAAGAATAATCAACATTAAACTAACAACATAATCTAAGCATAAAATAAAGAAAATCATTGACTAGTATTAACAAATAATAGATTAATTAGTCATCGTCATTTGCCTTCAAGAATATTAGTTATTAAGGATTTAAGCATGCATATGATTTAATTGGTCATCTAACATAGAATTAGAAGTAGCGGTGGGTAAAAGTTAATAAGCCATGAATTAACTTAGCTATACATGATAGAATTTAAAGAAAGCATGGTAAAAGAAGAGAAAGCAAGAAAATAATAATAAAAGAGAAATTGAAAAAAATGGAAGAAACTTATAATTGACGTTGTCACCTTCAATTACAAAAGCCTCCTCCGTCTTTACAAATCAAACTTGAACTAAAACCTAAAAATTATAAAAGAAATTCGGAGAAGAGACTAAAGAAAAATCCTAAGTTATATCTCTGATTTGGAGATACCCTCTGTTGTTGTCTCAGTGTGCTATTTATAAGGAAAATAGGACGTAGAGTCCCAGTCGAACACACACTAACCGCCACGCCAACCACCATAGGAATATCGCAGAAACGCGGCTTTTGCCGCATTGCCGCGGCAAGTCCAGGGTGGATAGGTCTGTGGTTTTGTGCGTGGCTTCATCTCGTCCGTCCATCTGGAGATATATCCTCAGAATCTTCATTTGAACTCTAGATTTTAAAATAATCTCATTTCCTAGATAACTAGAGAAAATAAGTTATCTTAAATTCGGAGTTTATATTCAAATCCTTCCCTTTATCTTTGACTTGGAGTTTAAGCAACCTGATTTGAATGATTGTCTCCTTTATCTCTGAATTAGGATAGTTATTATCTCTTCTATCCTTCTCTTCATCTTTATTTCAAATTGATTTAATTTGAGATCCATATTTAAATAGGATAAGTGGATAAAATAGAAGCTTCTTCTACTCTTATCTTATTTTTTTAAATATCTAGGCATCATAAACAAAAGAGGACTAAATAGCAAAATAAATAGAGAATAATAGAGAATAAATGTGCAAATATGACAATAAATATGTAAATATAAAATGTAATCACCAATGAGACAATTAAAGTCTCCAAATTCTTTTCAGATTATTTCTCCAAATCACGATCAAACTTTGTGCTCGAGTCACGCTGCAACTTCGAGTTGGAGTCGTGCCCGCGCATAGCAATCCTGATGTGGATCTCCTCATATCAATATCTTCGACCTAATCATCATCATTATAGCACACAAGCTTATGTGATCCTACACCGAAACACAAATTAGCCTTTGTCGTCCTTTTAACTCATGATTCACTTTACTACTACACAGTGCTCTTTTTCGTAATCAGCAAGAATCTACTCACAACACCAACTACATGTGCAATGTCTTATCTCGTACATATCATACCGTACATCAAACTTCCTACAACTAAAGTATACAGAATTACCTTCATTGCCTCCTCCTTTTAGTTGAGGGACATTACCATAAACTCAATCTGAAATCATTCGTGAGAGGAGAACCAACTGCTTGGCCTGATGTATACTAAAACTTTCTAGTACCTTCTAGATGTAGCCCTTTTGTGATACCCATAGATTCTTGGTCTTCTAATCACGAGATATATTCATCCCAAAATTTGCCTTGATGGTCCAAGTCCTTAATATCATAAGATTTACTGAGCTCCTTCTTTAGCTTCTCATATTAGACTTGTCTCACCCAATAATCAACATATCATCGACATAATTCAACATGACAATGAAATCACCATTGTCGAACTTCTTGACATACACACAATGATTTGAGGCTGCCCCAGTATAACCTTGATCCACCATAAGAGAAGCGAACTTGTGGTGCCACTGGTTAGGAGCTTGCTTCAGCCCGTACGAACTTTTCTTTAACTTGTATACTAGCTTCTCTTTGACCTTTTCGATGAATCTCTCTGGCTACACCATGTAGATTTTTTTCCAACTTCCCATGTAGAATACAATTTTCACATCCAACTGCTCTCTCTAAATCCAAACTGGTTGCTATTCTAGGTTCCACTTGAATTCATGACATCTTGATGACTAGTAAACATATTTTCTCAAAATTTACTTTCTTCTGATTGAAGCCCTACATAATTAACCTTGCCTTGCACCTCAGCTTTGCACTATTGTCTTCCTGCTTCAATCTGAACACTCATTTATTCTTCAGATTCCTCTAGCCATTGGGAAGGATCATCAGATTGTATGTATGATTCTTCTTCAAATAATCCATCTTTTTTCCATGCTTTGTACCAATCATTCTATTTTGTACCTCCTGTTAGCTCCCTGCTTCACCTAAATCTGTGAGCAATACGTATTTCTGAGCATTATCTCCTCTTGTAACGACCTTGAATTTTCCCACTGGCTACAATCAATGAGATCGCAGTCTGGGCAGGAACTTTAGAGCTGTTATAATATGATACATAATTCAGGTAGGTCAAATATAGATAAATAACATGAGAAAAATTATATAGGTAGAAATCGAAACTATAACATATATAGAAGAATTCCCACAAGGGGTAAAGCTCTCAAGTTATATACAAAGGTCTCAATATATGAAAACTAAGTCCAAGTCTAAAATATATACAACACTACTCAGGCTCTCGGCCTCAAAGTTGAGTACAACATGTACAATACCAAAATAAAAATGATATACAAAAAGAGAGACTCTTTATAGAGCACTCTATTATCTATCCACATAATAAACAGCTATCAACGTATTTGTCACTCGGCACCTTTACGGGCACCTGCGAACAACCTGAAAATAATAAATCAATGGGTTTAGAATGCCAATAAGTTTGTCTCGCAAGTTGGCCTCCGACCACGACCCTGAGGCTGACTCAGTGCTAGGTCGAGGAGGCAACAAAAGAGGTCCACATATATATAATAAACAACATGGAAGAATACATGATAAAGTAAGCATGAACAACATGAATATGCATGGCATGGTACTGGATACCCGGCCAATCTCTAGTGATAAAGATATAATAGAAAACATAATCACATAATATTGTGATGGAAAAATCATAATAAATGGGGGCCTAACTCCTGAATCACCAGCTAGTGTCATATAAATTACATTGCCTTCTTCGATGATTCAACCAAAAGTAAATAACATAACGAGAAAGTACAGACTCATCTCCCAGTTAGTTGGCACACTAGCTACATCTCTCCTAGAGATGTTACAGCTATTTCATACAAACACCATATAGGTGATCTATAACATACCTCCATCCACAAGTATTTCATTCGTGTTCTCCTCCTTATATGAATGTTTCATTCGCGTTTTCCCCTGCTACGAATATCATTATTCACATTCTCTCTCCTACCAATAGCATCATTCACATTGTCTCCTTCCTATAAATGGAATCATTATCAACAACACATATGTATACCACTCAGGTCTTCCCTGAAACTACGAACGTATATAATACAAACATATATAAATATCAAAAAACACTATTCCACCCATCACACAAGGCATGCATATATCAAATAACGCGTTCATATTGAAAGTACACCTAGAGGGAGTGAATAGGTGTAGTGCTAATCTAATGATAAATAATGCGAAAATTAAAAACTTTTACTCTAACTAAAATAAACACAATTGATAACCAAAAATGAAGCTGAATTCTTGATGAAGGGCTCTAAACTTCTTCTCAAGATTTCTCTTTTATAAGAGTTAAGGTGCTTTAATATCTCTCTTGAATTAATACAAGTGTGAGCACATAAACAATATCAAACATGTATAGATGAACAATAATAACAATGCGAGATATAAAGAGAGTAGAGTTGAGAGAGATAGTCAAACGCAAACACAAGGATATATTTCGAGGTTCGAGCACCAAGCTCTACGTCCCATCCTTCACCATGTGAAGAATTTCTACTATCTTCACTAAGAAACTCCACAAAGGATACAAACCTCAATCCTCTACACAAGAGGAGGCACAAAGCCAATACTTAAAGAAAATCACCTCTATACAAGTGATCGGTTACTGATATTGCATAATTGTAGTCATATTTCCCATATTTATGTAACAATAAACTTTGTTATAATTATTTTTTTGTTTAAATATGTGCAAGCTTTACCAAGGGATAAGGAAGAGAAAAAAAGCCCAAAGTCTATCTAAATTCTGATTTAATTCAGAATTAATTCGAATCAGAGCAAATCAAGGCAAATCAGGCTAAATCGGAGAAGATAAGAGCGGTTGAAAATCAGTTAAACCCAATTTTCATAAGATCCAGTTAGTTCACAAAAGGTCAACTAAGAATCATCGAAATCAGAAGATCAAATGTGTATCTTTTGGGATAAATGTAAAGGAAAACTAAATCCCTAGATCTTGACCCCTGATGTGGCCACCTTGCCACATCAGGGTCGCGGATCTACAGCTAGCCCCATCAGGGCCGCGGATGTGCATCAACTGTGGATCCATGGCTTGTTTGTTGAGATAGGAGGAGCGTTTGCTCCCTCTATCTACTCACACTCTCCCCCCTCTAGTTTTTCCCTATAAATACCACAAAATTTGTGTTGAGAAAGGACAAAGAATAGGATTAAGATTTTACTTTATTCTAGGCTAGGATTTTTGTTAGCTAGTTGCAATTAATTGTAAGTTCTATTTGTTGTTTTCTTTCTAGCTTAGACCAGAAACAAGTGAGTGAGAGAGAAAGAGAAAGAGAAAGAGTGATTGTAATCTGAAGTTGAAGTGACATCAATAAAGATTTGATGAACTTTTCTACACCTCCAATTTGCCAGTATGTCTTACTTTAGTTCATCTTTTTATTTTAATTCTAATATGAGTAGCTAAATCGATTTTCTGAGCTCACTATTCTCCTTCTTCTATAAGTATTCTTCTTAATCAATTTCTATAAAAAGAACCCAATGGAATCATATGAATGCCTAAATTAAGCCTTGCATATTGGCAAGTGTTCTTGGAGGCACATGAGGATGGGTGTGGACTTATTTTAAACATCAATTTTGAAAACAAGTCTTAAACTAGTTTTTATTTTATACTTGAGAAAATCTTGATGATTTGATATTCCATTTAAGAATTGTTTCAAAAAGAAGTAAACTTTTTCAAAATTCATCTTATGTGTTTTACTTGATTTCTTCTAAAAATCAAGTCTTAACTTCGGCCTATGATCTAGTTGAGGCATAAATATTTTCAAGAGGAAAAACACATAGTTGAATAATAGAATATTGAGCCCAGATCTCTGCTTACTAAATGCAAACAAACACAACATCTTCAAGCTTATTAAAAATCATCCTCTCCAAAACTTCTCTAAATCTTCAAGTATTCTTTAAATCATTTCTTTACACTCCGTTTTCTTTTTCATCTAAAGAAAATAAACACTAAAACTTGTTTTTTTCCAAAATACCAAAAAGCTTGCATCACATCTCTCCTCATGGACACGACCCGTTAGCCCTAAGCTACACGATATTTCCTAATTCCTTGCAATTAATTCTTGGCGCCGTTACCAGGGAGGGAATGGCATTCTTACATTTTAATAAGTTTGGTGTTCTGTTTCAGGTTTAAGGAAATCAGGTTGAGTATTCTAGCATTGCAGAAGAAGACTTGTGATCATGTGCCCCTGCTCTAGAAAGTAGGGAACAGAATTTCAAGAGTTTGCCGCAGAAACACATTTATTATGGGACTACTAAAAACTCTTTCTTGCAGGACATATTGCTCTGCAAAAAACAAGTTTTTCTTTATTGCTAGTTTTCTATACTTGATTATCTCACAATCCAATTTTTAATACAACAATAATTGGTTGATTGAAATTATTAAAAAAATGTTTAGGCTTGCATTCCTAGACATTTGTGTAATTATGTTTTCATTTCAATTACTATTGAAGAAAGCTGGAGACAAAGTATGTATTCATAGCATATAGCCTAGAAACATTCTTGAGAGATTACTTACTTGTTGAATGCTACTTTTCTATATCTTGCACACTTTGCACTAAATCATCTTAAGGTCAAAACCAATAAAAGATAAGGTAGGGGAGTCATTAGCCTTCCTTAGCCCACAAACCATCCCCAAGCACACACAACCTAAGCCTAACTAAAAATAAGATAGACGTTGGCCTTAGGGACATCTCGAACTCATTAGGATTATCCTAAGGGGAAGGTGTTAGAATTGAAGTCCTGCCAAATCGTGTCAAAGGACAGGGATTGAGGGCGAAATCGTGAAGGCTGGTGGTTTGGCTTAATTAGGCTCGTCGCCCTTGCGCGAATATCTCCCACCAATCTTGCCCCGACCTGGCTAATTAGTTTGTGGTCAGATTCTGCATTATACCTCCTGTGGACAATCAACCAGTTAGGAGTTATCTAGGCCTAAGTTTCCTTTAGAATAGACGTGGTTGAATTTTTCTCTTTTCTTTTTGACTGATTGGTGAACTTGTTTTGGTAGTATTTGCATATGCAAGTGTGGTTGAGAGACCCAAACTCATCTAGGTTGACTAGAAATATTTTACCACCCAAACTAGAACCAAAACTAGATCCAGTTATGGCTCAACCAACATCTTTGCAGGATAGGTTCTACCCTCTAAGAACCTCACTTCCATATTGCATCTAACTTCTATCGATTGGTGACAACAATTTTGAGCTTAAGGCTCAATTCATCAACACATTCTATAAATTTCATGGCTTAGAGTCTGAAGATGCATATTTCTTCATAAGAGAATTTGAGAAAGTATGCCTAATAATAAAAATCCCTCACATTGTCGACGACGCTATTATGTTGAGATTTGTCGCATTTGCTCTTAAAGACTTAACCAAGAAATGGCTATATAGCTTAGCGGCCGGTTTCATCACATCATTGGATGATTTCATCAAGGTCTTCTTGAAGAAATTCTATCCAATTCACAAGACCGCTCTCATTAGAAAGAATATCATTCAGTTCAAGTAAGAACCTAGTGAACTATTTTTGAGGTACTTTTGAACGCTTCAAAGACCTCCTTATCCAGTGTCCTTATCATAGCATAGAGAAGTGGCGATAATGCCAAATTTTCTTTGACAGTTTAGACTACCAGAACAAGATCCTCTTAGAAACCATGTGTCAAGGTGGATTCTTGCAACAGGATGAAAATCAAGGGTAGGATTTATTTGAAGATCTAGCCAAAAAAAACCCTCCAACGGGAACTTACTCTCGAAAAGTCTAGGAACACAAATCCTATCTCTTCAAAAGGATATCTCCATTCAATAGAATCTTTCATAGCTGCTGAGGCTAAAATTTCTAGCCTAATAAGCAGAAGAGAAGCTCTAGACACCAAGGAGCCAGTCCAGTCAACCAAGTCAGCCCAAATCAATTTTCAACTCTGGATTGTACTTACTGTCAAGCCATGAACTATGTATTTGAGGAGTATCCTATTTTCAGTGCTCAACAAATGTACCTCGAGCCCAGGAATGTGGCCTTTTCAATGCCCCATAACAATCCTTATGCTCAAACGTACAATCCTGGCTGGAGAAATCACTTGAATTTCTCATGGAGCCAATACAACAATGACCACTCAATGTCAAACCACTTCCAACATCCCAATATAATCACAATTCCTCCAATCATCAACCCGACTTTCCTATTTACCAACACAATTCTTCCAATCACTTCAACTTTCATAATTATCAACACAACTTTCCCAACCAAACTCCACAACCTTCCTTCCAAGGTCCCCCTGCTGACAAGAAATTGACCGAATTGAAAAAGATTTTAGCTTCTTTTATGTAGAATATGAGATAAGATAGATCTAGGTAAGAGGGACAAATGAAACAGTTAGCCAGTTCGATAAATGAAAGGCCCAAGGGGCTTTGCCTAGTCAACCGGTTGCTTACACTAGGAGCTCCAGTCAAGCTCAAATGGCTGAAAAGGATCCAATGAATTAATGTAATGTTGTTCATACATTGAGGTCGGGAAAGAAAATTGATAATCTTGTGTATATCCCATCCAATCTTATTCAGCACAACAACACACAAGCATCCACTTCATCTAGCTTCAATTCATCCCAATCTGACGAGTCTGAAAAAACAAGTCAGCCAATTAGATGCACAAGACTATAGTACCATTTCCCAATAGGCTGAAGAACAATAAGCAGAATATACATATGGATAAGATAATGAGATCTTCAATCAAGTGAGAGATAAACATGTCACTTCTTGATGCCATCCAACAAGTCCCATCTTATGCAAAATTCTTAAGGACATGTGCACCAAGAAGACAAAGACTAATGTATTCAAGAAAGTCTTCTTAGCAACTAATATTAGTGAGCTACTATCGGATCCGATCCCTGTTAAGTACAAGAATTCGGGTTATCCCACCATTGCCTGCACTATAAAGACAAGCCGAGATTAGTCGTGCACTTCTTGACTTTAGAGCAAGTATCAACTTGCTCCCATTCTCAGTTAATCAACAACTCGGGTTGGGCGATCTTAGTCCACTCAAGTCACCATCCAACTGGCTGACCGGTCAGTGAAAAGTTCCAAAAGAGAAATTACTGATGTCCTTATCTGAGTCGAAGAGTTTATCTATCCCGTTGATTTCATAGTTCATGAGACACAACCTGTAACCAATCCTAGGTCTCAAACCCCTATTATCTTAGGGTGTCGCTCCTTGCGACTGCAAATTTGATCATCAATTATAGGAACGGATCATGAGGTTGACCTTTAGAGACATGACTAAAGAGGTCAATGTCTGTAACCTAGAAAAATAACCTCGTAAGATAAGAGACCAAACGTTTGAGATAAACTTCATTGAGAACAATTATGAAGAAGAAAGTATAGGTATAGAGAATGAGTCTCTATTTCTTGATGAATTATTTAAGGATGAGTGCGATTATATTAATGAGAAGACATATGTTGGAGATCCTAATTTTAGAGTCCCCTTTAAAAAACAGAAATTTGATTGAGTGTCTTCACTTTCGATGAGCCAATCAATGATATATCGCATGAGAATATAATTCAAGAACCTCTAATTAACCTAACTTTTAGAAACCTATTTGAAGAACTTATGTATTTATATAAACCGATTAGAGATATTTTGATTAATTACACACTTTAGAAAAAAGGGTTGATCTAAGTTTTGAGAAAATGTATGTAAACTGAGTTAGGCATTCATAGTGAGGAAGTTCCAACTGTGAGGTGTAATGGTAATCAAATTTTTGAACAATGGATGTGACATATGAGGGAGAAGAGATTAAGGAAGGTGAGACTAGGGAGGAAGAGAGTTAAAATAACAAAAAAAATTGGCCTCCCCATTGTGCCCTATAAAGAGAACCCATTGGAATGTTTGGAAGCGAGCTAGAGGAATGAGACTTAAAAGATCTAGGTGTAGGAGAAACATGATGTTGTACATATTTTTGTATATTATATTTTTATGCACCTCCTTTTACATTTCATTTCAATGCATCTATTCATTTTTTTTTACATTGGGGGCAATGTATGAGATAAGTGTGGGGAGGGCTTTAAACATAACTAATATAACTAAAAAAAGAAAAAAACTTTTTTAGAAAAAATAATATTTTGATATATTTTTTGTAAGAAATTAAGTCAATTTTAAGGAATAGGAGAATCATAATTAGAATTTCTTTAACTTGATCAAAATAAGATTATTTGTTTGATTTCTATGGTTAGAAAGAAAATTTGAAAAAGTAATAAGTCTTGATCTTTACTTGATGAAATATGGACATTTTATACACTTACACACTTAAGGTTCAAAACAAAGATTCTTATGCTTTATAAAAAAGAAAAAATATACATGTATATATATGAAAAATAAACAAATCTAATTATTGATTAGCTTGGTGCTTTGGCCTAAGCAAGCCTTAGTAATTATGCAAAGGTGATTAGATAAGTTTGAAATATATATATATATATATATATATATATATATATATATATATAATATATATATATATATATAATATATCAAAAAATCCTCCGATTCCGATTAAGCTGGGTATTGTGCCTCATAAACATAAGTATTCACGCCTAAAAATGATACATCTTATAAATAAAAATTCTTAGTTTTGTGGCCTTATTTGCTTGAGTCCTTAAATTCTTGGGGTGTTTTCTCACTCGGTACTCTAAGACCGTCCGGTTGGGTGTCACTGACTAAAGACTCGTTATATCTACAGATTAAAAAGTGTAATAGAACTAAGGAACAATACCACCAAAGATAAATAAATAATAAGGCATAAGAGTTAGAGTTAAAGAACTCTTAGTCAAAATTTCACTGTCACGAAGGTACATATGACTTAGGGTAAAGTAATAGATTAGATGAGAAATACAGTTTGACTCCTTTTCTTAATTGATAACAAATTTTTGAATAGATACTAAGTTTAGAAATGAAAAATTATGTTTTCCTATAACTTATAGATTACTTGAACTCTTACAATAGTACTTCAAATATTTTCTCTCTTTTTCAAAATACTTTTCGAAATACTAATAATTTTCTCTTTCTTTATGGATTTTGTGGGTGTAATCCACTGAAAACCCTCACGGGACAAAACTCGTCCTCTAGGGGAACCTAGAGGTTTAACGGCTTATTGCACATGCTAAGTGCAATCATGTTTCCAATAAAAATGGATAGTTAGTTTTTGTTTTGCTTGAGGACGAGCAAAAGATAGGTATGGGGGTTTGATCAGTCACTGATATTGCATAAATGTAGTCATTTTTCTCATATCTATGTTATAATAAATATTCTAATTATCTTTTTGTTAAATATGTGCAGGTTTACTAAGGGAGAAGGAAGAGAAAAGAAGCCCAAAGCCCATCTAAATTCTGATTTAATTCAGAATTAATTCGAATCTGGAAAAATTAAGGCAAATCAGGGTAAATCAGAGAAGATAAGATTGGTTGAAAATTAGTTAAATCTAAATTTTCATAAGATCCAGTTAGTTAACAGAAGATCAATGAGAAGAATCGTCGAAATCAGAAGATCAAACGACATATCTTCTAGGATAAGTGTAAAGGAAAACTAAATTCCTCAGATCCTGACCCCTGATGTGGCCACCTGGCCACATTAGCGCTGCGGATCCGCGACCAAAGCCGCGAATTCATAGCTTGTTTGGCGAGATAGGAGAAGCGTTTGCTCTCCCTATCTGCTCACACTCTCCCCCTGTTTTTTTCCTATAAATACTAGAAAATTTTTGTTGAGAAGGATAAAGAATGGGATTAAGATTTTGCTTTTTCTAGGATAGATTTGTGTTAGCTAGTTGCAATTCAATTGTAAGTTCTATTGTTATTTTCTTTCTAGCTTAGACCAGAAAAGGAAGTGAGAGAGAGAGGAAGTAATTGTAATCTGAAGTTAAAGTGACATCAATAAAGATTCGATGAACTTTTCTGCACCTCCGCTTTGCCAGTATGTCTTGCTTTAGTTCATCTTTGTATTTTAATTCTAATGTGACTAGCTAAATCGGTTCTTTTTTGAGCTCACTATCCTCCTTCTTCTATAAGTATTCTTCTTGATCAATTTCTATAAAAAGAACCCAATAGAATTATATGAATGCCTAAATTATGCCTTGCATATTGGCGAGTGTTCTTGAAGGCACATGAGGATGGGTGTGGACTTATTTTAAACTTCAATTTTGAAAACAAGTCTTAAACTAGTTTTTATTTCATACTTGAGAAAATCTTGATGATTTAGCATTCCATTTAAGAACTATTTTAAAAAAAAGTAAACTTTCCAAAATTCATCTTATGTGTTTTACTTGATCTCTTCTAAAAATCAAGTCTTAACTTTGGCCTATAATCTAGTTGAGGCATAAACACTTTCAAGAGGAAAACATATAGTTAAATAATAGAATATTGAGCCCGAATCTCTCTTTATTAAATACAGACATACACAGCATCTTCAAGCTTCTTAAAAATCATCTTCTTCAAACCCTCTCTAAATCTTCAAGTTTTTTTAAAATCATTCTTCACACTCCATCTTCTTTTCATCTAAAAATCATAAACACTAAAACTTATTTTTCCCAAAATACTGAAAGCTTGCATCACATCTCTCCTCGTGGATATGACCTATCAGCCCTAAGCTACAGGTATTTCCTAATTTCTTGCAATCAATAAGAAGGAGGGCACAAAGCCAATACTCTTTACACAAGAGGAGGGCACAAAGCCACAAGGAAAACAAAGATTACAATACTTAGTAATCACAAAGATCACAAACAATACCTCTCACAATAAAGAACCTAGAGGATAGATTTTATAATGAATAACTCATGCTTGTGAGAAAACAAAGATTTTAAAAATGAAGCTATTTAGAAAACAATTGGAAAAACTTGTAATAGGATGTGTAGAAACATGAAGAACAAAAACTTATATTTCCCAAAATTTGTTTTCTTTTGATTTTTCAGGACTTTGAAACAACTTAAAGAATGTAGATTTGAAGCTCAAAACTTGTTGAAAAACTCTTTAGAAAATAGACAATAGAGCACTAGAAAACTAGGACTAAAACTCTTCAAAAATCTTAGAGAAAAATAGCTAAAAATGTAACGCCCCACCACACCGAGTACAAAAACGCTACTGCAACGCACATACGCAGGTCATAACGCAGGTCTGACATACCCTCACATACGTACGCCAAGCATTTTAGTACAAATAAGAATCAAAGTACGTAAGCATTATGGTAATATACATTCCAACATTATAGCCCAAATAAATTGTTATCAAAGAATTTGATCATATTGGAATATTATATCACCATGGGATATAAAATATGATTTACAAGAAATTTTCACGGGCCAAAAGTAGTAGATGCTCTCGAGCAGGAAGGAGGAATCTCAAGAGTCAGTCAAACGAGATAGATTAGGAGGATCTAGTAATAAATCACCATGCTTCTTCTGCACATTGCAATCAGCAAGAAGAACTTCGCCAAGGTCCAATCTCTGAGATCTGGACATGCAGATTCAGGTTGTCAGAAAAGCAACTAAATGAGTAAATAAAATGAATGCCAAATGGTGTGCTCAGGAAAGCTCACGTGTATAGGAATATCAGTAGATCGTGTATTCAAAGCAAGCAGGCAGGCAGTAACAGTAAATGTAAATGGAATTAGAAATAATACAAAACTGTAAGGTATCATCCAATAATATGTTGTATGTAACTATAGGCAAAACCAGTCATATAAACCCAATTACTTGATCCATAAGATTAATACGTCGAGGGGATAATCCAAATAAGGAAACCCTCATCTATACACCATATACATCACTTAACCATCAACTGAATTTATACAACCTGAATTGCTTACATATACATGTCTATCAGTGGTTTCATTATGTCATAACATGAAGTCAGTAGGATCAGTACTGGAGCCAACACAGTAGAATATTTATTATTTATTTTTTAGAACTCGCCCTACTGAATGTCTAGGTATGTGCCCTAATGTCCCAATTCACATACAACCACATAAGAGTAGTGCGAGGTTAGTTATTGGAAACTGATGAAAAAACAACTATATCAGGTTCATAATGGGCATGGCATACCCAAGACAACGGCCTCTATGTGTTTGGATCTGGCCTCCGAACTCGGCCGCTAAGCTGTAAGGGTCTTATTTGTATACCCTGAATCAATACAGGTTGCGAGTGCACGCCACCCAGTCTCCTGTGGCCTCAGGTAGATTAGGAATAGTAGTTATGTAAAATAGAGCCATTATGAAGTCGTACTTATTGAAATCCATTAGTTTTCACCACCAGTATCAGTTGTATATTTATTATATATTTTCAGGATTATTTCTAATTGGGCTTCACGATACTGATTTATGGGGAAAATAGTAGCAAGAGAGATGTGGGATTCTAGAGGTGGCACTTAGTTCCACATGGCACTTAGTTCCACATGCTATATATATCAGTAACAATAGTATTAGTATATCCTTGTCCAGGATTCAGTACTACATTATTCAGTAATCAAGAGTTTAGTAATAATACAATATCTGTGAATTTTGTATTTTAATCTATTCAGGATTCACGTACTGATTAGGAGTGAATTAGAAATATTTATCTTGAGTCAGGAATCATAGTACCGTATTAGGTGTTAATACCAACTCTGCTATACAGTCAGATGTAAATGACATTGTACAGTTAAGTCAATAGTGTCTCAGTATTTAATGTTAGTATCAGATTCAGGTGTCAGGATCGTATCTCGTGTCAATCATAATGCAGTATCAGGATTATCATATATCAGACATGTTGTAAGTATCTAACGCATCTCAAGAATATATATCACATCAGGTATTTTAAATTCTTCACAATCATATATATATTATAAATCAGCATTACAATTAGGCACACAAACAAGTGATGCAAGCAGTGTGGAGGCATAAACAACGAACAATATTTAATCACTAAAGTGTTAACGGAGCTACAGGAATGACCCGACTTAGACTGCGAGTCTGAAATCTGGCATAGTTCTGACTAAGCGAGTCTAGTGATAAAATGTTAAGCACTAAATACGCCTATCAGGCGAAACCAAGAGACCGTGAACAGTCCAAGCACACCCCCTTTCGGGGAAGTGGGTATAAGAGAGACCATAAGGTCTAATAGGCTAGAAGCTAAGTAGGCACCTGTATAAAATAATGTTAGTATACACAAGCACACATATAAGCAGGAAATAACAAACAATAGCACTGGGCACTAAACGAGAGACAGTAAGGTCTAAGTGCACTCCTGGTAGCTACCATGCAAACCGTAGTGTTTAAGGCACGCTCTATGGTACCACCCTACAAAATGCTAGGCACACTATACGGTACCCGATAGCTAGCCCGAGAAGTGACCTATACCTACAACCTGCACCACTGTTAGTCCCAAAATACAAAAATATCGATAAATTCTAAAAAACTCAATGAGCATCCAGAGTACCGGTACAAATATTTTACCGCTACAAACACATGTTTACAAATACCACAATTACACAAAAACTTCTAAAAATGTAATTTTCACCCGTCGAAGCGGCAAAACCCAAATAGAGTGAGAGTACTCGCTCTAAATAGTTAAGTACTCACTTAAAAAACACGGGCATGGCTACGATTCTCGAGAAATTTCTTGAGAGAAAGAAGAAGAAAAGATAAAGAGTTTATAAAGAAAGAAAGAGGGGAGAGAAGGGGGGTCTCTCTGTTAATAGGAAAGAAGAAAAGAAAAAGAAGAAAGAAAGGAAAAAAAAAAAGAGAAGAGAAAGGAAAGAAGAGAAAGGAAGAAAAGAGGGGGAGAGGGAGGCCATGGCCGGCCACCAAGGAAGAAAAGATAGAGGAGAGGGAGGCCAGTGGCCGGCCATGGGATAGGGTCACCGGCGGTGCAGCATGGGGCGGCAGCCTGGTGGCTGGCAGCCAAAAGAAGAATGGAGATGGAGGTGATGTAGATGATGATGTTGTGGATTGACCTTGAAGGTGATGAATGTGTTGATGGTGGAATTGAAAGTGGGTGGTGGTTTGGGTGGTGATTATGGTGAAGATGGTAGTGGATTGAGGTGGTGGTGAAGAATTTGTGGTGGAGGAGATGATAGGTGGTGATGGAAAATTGGGGAAGAAGATTGAGAAATTGGGGAGCTTGAGAGGAGATGGTGGTGAATTAGAGGAGTTAGGAGTGGTGGTTGGCCGGAGTGGGTTGCCGGCGAGGGTTGGCTGGAGATGCCGGTAGTGATGGTTAGTGATGGTGCCCGGTTGGAGAGGGAGAGAGGAAGAATAGAGAGAGCTTATGAGAGTGGAAGAGGAGGGATAGATTAGAGAGGAGAGAGAGTGAGTGAGATAAAAAGAGGAGATTAGAGAATTAGAGGAGGGAAAAGGAGGGGAGAGAGACAGAAGAGGTCAGCAGCTTTGGGGAGAAGGAAGTGTCAGTAGGTTGATTCTTGGGGAAGAAGAAAGAAATAAGAGAAAAAGGAAGAAAAGTGTAGAAGGAAAAAGAAGGAAAAAGGAAAGGAAAGAAAAAAAATGGAAAAAGAAAAAGAAGATGTGAAAAAAAAGAAAAGGGGAAAGAAAAGAAAATTGAGAAAGTTATGTAAAAGAGTGGAGAAGAAAAAAGAAAGAAAAATAAATGATAACTATTTAATATTATTTTAATCGGGTAAAAGTTAACTAATTCAGAAAGATTTTCAAAAATTCTATAAAAATAAAAATATATACAGAGAAACAATGTAACATCAAATTTTAGAAATTCAGTCTGGATTACAATTAAAAAATCTTAGAACGTATCGCTAATACGTGTCGACACTGGTTTGGTCAGATTTTTGAGTAATTTAGAAAAATTTTGAAAATGCAAAAAATAGAAAATATGGTTTTAATGGATAATTTTGAAAGCAGATTCTAAAAATTTAACTTCATTTGTGAATTAAAAATCTTCAAATCAATTGGTGATACCAATCGATACCAGTTTTAGGAGATTATTTAAAATAATTCAGAAAAATTCCAAAAAATCATGAAAAATCTAAAATATTGCAAACAATATTTGAAACTAAAATCAACTAGATCTGACTAGTAGAAAGATCAAATCAAGTAGTAAACTGAATCGGGTCCCTAGTTTAGACTAGGGTTAATTCTGAATCCAAAAATCCAGATCCAAAACCAGAATAATATCAAAAGTGATTTTAAAAGAAAATGAAATAGAAAGAAAATCAAAAATACACGCAAAAAAATGGGGACACGCATCTGTATACGTATTCCAAGAACGGGGTATTGTTAACAAGTTCTTCTTTATTAACGAATGAGAAAGAAAAAGAAAAGAAATCCAGAAGAGATAGGGGAGAAGGCGACGAAATGACGTTGTCAAAATAAAGGAGAAATGGTTTTAAAAACTAAAAGAAGATGAAATAAAGGTGAACTAAGAAGTTGGTGAAAACAATGAAGAGAAGATAAAAAGATTTAGGAAATTCTTTGTAAAATAAAGTAAACAGAAAACTCATGGCTACTAACTACTAATTGCTCCACTAACCCTGCTAACCTCTTAGTGATAGTTGCCTCACATGGATCCTTGGCCATCACTAGTCCTTGGCTTCAAGAGACGATACAAAGCATGGCTTATAAGATTGTTCATAAACATTCAAATCACACATCCATATCACACAACAAGTTACAAGCTACTATTAAATCATCAAAACCAGTTAGACGTGAGCATGAAATAAAGAAGACATTACAAGTTAGAAAGTTAGTGGATTAGATGTTAGAATGTTAGAATATTAGAATCCATCATCATAAGCCATCAATGGCTCTTGCAAGAGCAAGGCCTTGCAGAGGCTATTAGATTCATATGGATATCAAGTAAGTGGTTAGATGGTTAGTGGTTAGTAGTTGATTGCCATAGAAGAAAAATTGTATGTTTGAAATCACGAGTTAAAAGTGCGTGCTTTGGCTTCCTCGATACTTCCGTTATAGCATAGAGGCTGAACGGGTCGAATCCACAGGGACGGGAAGCAATAGAAGCTTTATCAGAATGTTCACGTGTGTGT